>BOSO01019808.1:31997-48622 GCA_018403395.1 Gorsachius goisagi
TCTCCTCTCCTCTCCTCTCCTCTCCTCTCCTCTCCATCCTGCTTCCTTTTTTATCTCCGTGGATGTTTTGTAGAAATAAATACCCTTTTGCTTTTGTCATAATAATTTGGTCTCTGCCACACTGAAAAGCGGGCTGCATGGTCGTCACACGCTGGTATTCTCCGCTCCTTTGCACCTCTTCTTTTTTTCTTACTGCTCTGAAAACATCAGTTGCCAATTCCTCCACAGAGATCAGGTGAAGAAACAGGCCTGGGCTAAGGGAAGCTTTGGCCTCCCCGCTTTGCCTATAACGTGTTTTCAATCTAAGCAGTGGAAATGTCACTGACTCTGCAGCGTTTGCTCAAGTGGAATTAATGCTTCTTGTTAGTGATAATATGACTTAATCAGCTTAATTATTGTGAGACATAAGTAGACACCTTTGTGTATTGAATAACTTATGATGTACTGGACCAAGAAGCATGAATGAAGGCTTTGAAAATAAATTAAATATGACCTCTAGTGCAGTCTGCACTTTGACTAATGAGTCGTCTCCCATGAAATTCAGTGACTTACAAATCTTACATTTGAATAAATGATACATTTTTGCATGTTTTAAACAATAGCAGACATTTTTATTTCAGCATTCGGAATTCAAAGTGTTTCTCCAACCCCGGGAAGCGGGGCAAACAAGTTCATGTTAAACGGATTGAAAAATAAAACATTTGTGCAGTCGACCATTGGAAGAACATCCAGCGGATCTGCAGGCATCTGGGATGAGATACTCATTTTAATTCATCGCTAGGGATATCTGCAACAACAGGTGAAAAAAATGCATCAGAAGAAATGAAGAGAGCGTGAAGATTCCCAGAAGGGTCACTAAGGTCTGCACATCAAATCTGTGCATTTCAATAATGACTACAACAGAAAAGAGCATTAAATAGCTCCAGAAAGGTCTTATCATACATTTTGCCTGCACAGAAGATCAATCATACTTATACAAAGGAAAGAGAAGCAGGAAAAGCAGCCATCAGTGAAGCAAATTATTAGGAGCATTGGTGGGATTTCTGATAGGCCAGGATGCAGAGACCCTGTGATAGCGGGCTGCGTGTGAAATACAAAAATTGGGGGTCAATTGCAATGTGAACCCAGAGACAAAGATGAGCTGTCTGAATCTGTTCTGTCCTATTGCAGTGAGTCACTGAATTTTTGTACCCAAACCTTCCCCTGAAAAGCACTGGCATTCATCATGGTGCAAACAACAACGCAGGTCTCTACACCGGGATTTTTTCAGCCCAAGTCTATCTGAAACTCAGAGGTTAGTTTGGAGCTTCACCAGCCTCCTCTTAAGTCCATGTCCATATTTCTTGGCGTTTTAACTAACAGAAAGCTTTTTTCATTCTGCCAAGGGGGAGGGCTGCAGGTTTAATTTTTCTGTCAAAGAGCTGCTGCTCTTTTGCACCCAGTTTATCACCACTCTTGCTCTGTTCAGTCTGTATTGACTACATCTCCAAAGCCTCCCTGAGGACTGCTGGAACATATCCACCCGGGTGTGTAAATGGAAGGAGTTTGACCTGCGGCTGAATCCCACCTGTAGGATCCCTCTTGTCCCCAGTGTCCTCCTTGATCTTCCTTTAATATCATTCACCAGGAGCAGAGATAAAGCCCTGCACATCCAGCACCTGCCTGTCAGTGGCATTTTATCAGAGACCAGAGGAACAGATTTGCTATGTGCTTTGAGTCTCCCCTAGAAGACCCAGCTTCAGGAATGCCACCCTGAAATCAGTTCCTAAACCTAAAGCTTAAATTTCCTGTTGCCAGAAAATGCAATGTTATGTTCAGCCTACCTAAACCATCTTTCCTTCCTCTTAGTTTCCCCCTGCAAAATAGTCTGGTAGGTGCCCCAGTATGCAAGGAGATCAACAACTGGGGTGAATCCTTTTCCCATGTTCCCCACGAGTCCTCTTGGCTAGTTGTGCCTCCTGGCATGAGCCATTTGACTCCCTCCATGCCTGTCAGATGGCGCTCAGGATGGTGATGCTCCTTTGATATCTAAACAGGCTTCAGCATGCTCCTCCTGTCGCTGTGGGTCCACTGTCAGGCCCTCCTCTCTGCCTCTCTTTTGGCTCAAGTTTTACGTCTGCTACAGTTTCTTAGGGAGGCTGGATCAGACCTGACCCTGCTCTGAGCAGAAGGCTGACCCAATCACTTCCAGGCACTTCGAGACATCACATGAATCCATGGAGATCTCACACTGCCAAATCCCTGGTGAAATTGTGCTCCCTCCATGTTACCCACATGATGCACTATACAACCAGCACCCAACTGGGACAAAACCATCCTACCTACTGTGGTTGTGTCTACTGAACCATCTTGTGTGTGGCATTGTGGCGCCTGGAAACCAGTGTGGATCTACATGGGGTGTCACAGATGATAAGCAAGACACTTCCAGTCTTGCAAGGGAGGTGTTAGAAGATCATTTCTGCTCCTCCTGTCTTGGACACCAGCAGGGGCAAGATACAGACTTTGTTTTAATGTTATATATTCTTTACAAAGATAAAAGATAAATTAAAAACTTGGATCTGAGCTCCAGGGACAGAACACAGCACAGAGCTGGGGAACACAGTGGGGACCCTCTTGTCTTTCCCCCATGGCTTTCTGCCTAGGAAAACCGAATGAGGAAGGAGGACCACGCTGGGACCCACTTGTAAAATGCTTGATTCTGTTGGAAGGGAGAATTTTCTTCACAAAGGACCTCTGCAGGCAGTGGGAAGTGGAGATGGAGTGGGGAATGACCCCAGCAAAAAATCACGGAAGTTTTTTGCTTCCTGCAGGTGGAATTCGAGTGAAAAAGAGGGGAAACAAAGGAAGAAAGAAAAATGAAAGAGCCTCCTCTCTGCATAGATTGCATTGCTGGAGAAGCTTTGAATCTTGCAAGGCGTAACCGTTGTCTGCTCAGAGGTTCCTTCCCTGGGGACTTTGCCTGGGATAGTTTCATCCATTTATCCCTGACTCCTGGCATCTGCATAACACGCTCACGGAGAGAGTTATTAGTTTAATTTTCCTGTGAATTACAACAAGGGCAGAAAGAATTAGAAAAGACTTTTTTTTTTTTTTTAATTATCATTACTTTTTGTTTTCCAGTCGAGAGGCTGTAAATGAGGCTATTCATCCTGCTAACACCAGTAGGGACCCAAACCCAGGCCTTTCTGGGGTAATTGGTTTCTGATGAGCAGCCACTTGTAAAACCAATAGCAAAGGCAAGAAGGGAAATATAAATTCTCCCTTTACATGCCGAGCTTTTCATTAGTATTGTGTGCCTGGTTTCTTTCTGGGATTCAGTGGAAAAGCCAAGAAGTCGCAAACAAGGCAGTGGACTAAGCCTGCAAGGCGTTTGTATTAGCAAAGAAATTGGAAGAACAGTGTTGCCCGACGTCCTTGGGAAGGGATAAAGCAGCTGCAGAATTCCTCAAGCTACAGCTTTCTAGTGAGCCCCTTGGCCAAACCAAGGCCCTGGGCAGGAACCAGAGACAGCAGATCTTATCATAAGCCCATGTGGGTCAGGCCTGGGGTGTCTCTGCCCAGAAGAGACCAAAAGGTTGAGGAAAGCAAAAAAAATCAGAGAGCGGGGACAGGGGTCCACGCTGCAAGTCTAACCAGAGCGGCTGGCAGAAATTTGTAGTCCCTGGTGTCCTGCAGTTTGCAAAACACAGCAGACCTTGTTTTCTGGATTTGTTATGAGGGCTGAGACTGTGAGTCAGGCTCCAGTTATCTTCCCCCCCACATACCCCCCTTCCAGTTCCAAGTGAGGAGGTTGCTAATCTGTACTAGCTTTTGTTTCCCGGACAAACGTTGCAGTGCTTAAGGCTTGATTTATTTATTTATTTTGGTGGCAAATTAAGTATCAATCTAGATGCAGCGCTCCGTGCTTTCTAGGTTGGGGTTGTAGGGCTGTCATCCATTGACTTAACTGGACTGTTTGATGCTTTCTGCATTTTTTTCAGTAAAATATTTTGGCGGACATGCAGCTGGTTGTTGTCTTAAAGATGAGTAGAGAACAGCAGGCTTGACAAAGAGAGAACATTGTGAAGCTCATGTGCACAGAAAGACCTCCAAAACAAGAATGATGCAGACGTATCGCTAACAAAACAAATCAACCAAAACTCTTCAGACAAATCCACTTTTCCAGCTTCCAAATGCTGAAGCTGATCCCAAGGAAACAAACATGGAGCAAAATCACTGCTTGGACTCAGTCCTGGGCAGCCTGCTCTCAGCAGAGTGGGGTGGGCTGGATTTCGCCCAGAGATCTCTTCCAAACACAACCATTCTGTGAACACAGCTTTTTCCTTTCCTTAACCCAAGAGAGATGCACATGGTGCTGTGGCCACACCAAGGAAGGAGACAATTTGGGCATTTCTGTATTTACGCCACAAGCCCCATGCAATATCAGAGCCCAATGCAATATTCTGCGTAGCTGTCAAGCAAACCAGTTTCTGTTTCTCTCATTTGGAGCCAAGTTTTCCAGGACCCTCACAAAACCTGGCTCTACCCTGTAACCATGCCTGGCTACCAGTTGCACTCCAGCCAGGCTCTGCTGATTGCCCCAGCTTTTCGGCCTCCCACCTCAAACATCAGGTGACCTTACAATTTTGGTACTGCTTGAGCAGAAGCAAGTGTCTTTCCGATACCCAGGATCATTCACCTAAGCTTAAACATTGGAAGTTTGGGGAATATAAGACTTCATGGAGAGAATGGGCTTTATCTAAGGCTGTGGTGTGATCTAGGAGAGGTGGCAGAAGGCCAGCTGGTCCCAGAAGTTTTCTAAACTGTCCAAGCATCTGGAATCACTGATGATAATTCAACCCTCTCTGCCTGCAGAGGTTTGCACCAGGTTTGTACCTCAGAGAAAACTTGTGTGATGGAAGTCTTGTGCCTTCCTGTCAAACTGTAAAAGGACAACCCCCACCCCCAGGCCCTGATCCTCAGCACTGCTGGTACCCATTTAGAAATCTGTACAGGCAGAAGCAGAGCCTGCAGGTAATGAAGTATTTTTTCCTACTTCAAAGACGTGCCCCATGAGCCCTGGTTGCCCATTTCTCTCTTCCCCAAACATTTCCACATGCCCTGGCTCTGGGAAGAGCTGACATCCCCCAGTGAGGTCTCTTTTGCCCATGTATGATCATCAGAGCACACTTCCATCTTGTCTTTACTGGGATATCTGTTCTCCGGGTGATGAAGAGTATGGCTGATTCTTCCACTCTCAAGGCAAATGTGATGGGCAAAAAAGGGAAAAAAATGTGGGAAGTGAATCCTCCTGACTTTTGTTTACTTGTATCGTTACAATGTTCTACTTTACACCTTTTGTTATTTTGGATGTGCCTCATTGTTCCCCTTTTTTGAGTTCAGCAATGAGGAGGTTGGGACTGAAAAATGAGCAAAACATCAACAGATCACATAATTATATATTCCTTTAAGACGTGCATGCTATTGAAAAAGAGTCACTCATTGTGGTGACTATTTGTCAGAGGCACAAAGTGGCACGTGACTGAAGAACATTTATTAACCCCGAAAATACTTTTGTGGCTGTTGCTGGTTTTGCTCATTCTCTGCTTTCTTCTGTGCCCTGGCCTAGGAAACTCCTCGGGGGCGTATGTGTTTGGGAGGTCTGTGAAATTAAAAAGGAGGCAGCATTCAGGACCTGCACAGCTGCTGTGCAGCAAAGGAAGATGAAAGAAAAATAAAATTACGGTGGGAGATTTGTCTAATTTAACAGGCTAGGAGAATTTCTACCTTGGGATAATATTTGTAGTTGTTGTTACCAAAAGAAGGATGAAAGATGGGCAGAACATTGAAAACTGGCTAAAATAGCCACCATCTGATCAGGAACCTAGTACCAGCAACAAAATTTCCCTTCATTCCCTTTCAGAGAATCTGTGGTATTAGGAGAACCTATAGATAGGAAAGAAAATTGCTGTGTAAGCAGGGTGTAAGGTCCTGAAATGGCAGAGAGCTCGGTCTCTGATAGTCCACAACCCCCCTTCACGTAGTCCCCTTCTGATAGTCCGCAACCCCCCCCTCACTGGCCATTGTAACACAACATCCCCAGCTCTTCCATCCTGACTCCCCTTCCTGCAGCCAGCCTGCCTGGCATCGTTGCACGCAGTTCTTCCCAACTGCTGCAGAGCAACGAGGAAGGAAGGATTTTTCCTGCAACTGTGTAATTCTCTCACTTTATTTACCAAGGGCTGAAATGGAGAGGACTTGCCCCTGCACTAAATCTGTTGGGCCTGGGGAGCATGGGGAACGCAAGGAAGTGGAATTATATTGCAAATGTCAGGAGCTATGAAAAATGTAACAGACTTTAATATTCTTCTGCTGTTATTGCTGAGAGTGTCTCTCACCTGCATTCACAGAAAGCAAAGTGCCTTCTACTGAGCCCAGCTGCCACTGAGCAGAGAAGGTTTCCATGTTCCCCATTTTTATTTTAAAACTACACCATGGCGTGCATCCTGATAATAAATGTGCTTTCCCTCTAAGCTCTCATTTTAACAATTAACCTCCGGCTTCAAGACTTAATTTAAGCCCTTTAGGGTTGACTCCTACATCCTCCTCCACTAAAGCTCAACCCTAATGTCCTGCTACTTACACCTGACAAGTGACTTCTACGCTCCCAGTTGTAACCACAGCCCCTACCTTCTGTGATACCTAACTCTAACTGGTGCTGAGCCAGCCACTCGGATGCTGCTCTGAAGATGTAAAACATTAACCACGCATCTCTCCATTGCTCGCTTCCCCGTGGGGCTGTGTTTCAAGGTAAGTGGTTTGCATAAGATCCCTCAGAGACCTGCATTTAGTTTATTCAGTAGCATAAACAACCTGCTGCTTTTGGGCTTCTCCCTACAGAGCAAAGAAAAGCCCATTTGATACATTAAAATTGAACGTAGCAGTGCTGAAAGGTCTGCGATGGCTTTTTCTGGAGCTCCGAGCATCTTGCCTACTTCCAGGAGGGGTCTGGCAGGGCACAAGCAGTTTCCTCCTGTACATCCCCCTCCTCTCTGAAGACCCCGTGGCCGGGAGACAGATGGGGTCACTGGCCCCCAGCTCTGCCTGTCCCACTGCCCGGTCTGCCCAAGGCTGCGGGAGTTCGTGCCGAGGGCAATATCGCTTTTCCTCACTGGGTTGTTTTAATTTCACCTCGATACAGGAGTCCCCACGGTTCGGAAAGCAGCTCCGGAAGGGGGGAACCTGGCTCTCCGCGACCCAATTAGCATAACCCTGGGTGGGAAAGGGCGTAAGTCCCGACTCCCGATGGTTTACTAGGAGTCACGACATGGGCGCTCCCTGCCAGGCACCGGTGAGGTTTGCAGCTACCGGGGCTCCTCGGCTTCCAGCCCCGCCGCGGGGAGCAGCACCGGAGGGGCCCCGGGGAGCGGGCGGCCCCCGGCGGCACGCAGCGGCGATTCTCCCCAGGACACGGGGGCTGGGCGGGGGGGCGGGGCGGGCAAACCAAGCCTGGCATCAGACCTAATTCAGTTCCCGGACGCTCATACGTCCGGGCCGGGGGGTAGGCACGAGCTTCACCGTTTCCACCCTTGTCGGGTCGGTGCTGGTAAGGCACAAAGAGATACAAGATAAAGTCGGAAGATAAATGAACAGCTCCCCCACGCCGGGATTTGAGCAATCAGGAAATATAATCTGAGCTGGAAAGTGCCCGAACATCTGTTGAGTTATTAATAAATTGTATGCAATCTGTCCGGGATGAAGCTCGGAACGGCGGGGAACCATCTGCTCCCGGGCGGTAGCTCTAATGGTGTCTGGGGAATGAATTTAGCAAATGAAAGGCAACGGGATCGGCCAGGCGGGCTCCCTCGGTGCCTGGTCTCCGCGCAGCTTTTCCAGCGTGGGCCAACACGGGGGCTCCCCCACCCACGGGACAGGATCCCGCTCGGATGTGCAGAGAACTGGGATTCGGGCCGAGCGTGGGCATCATATCTCCAGCCTCGCAGGCTCGGCCAGCTCTCGGGGAACTCGCCCTCTCTTTCGAGACCCTTTCCAGAAATCAGAAAGTCCTGGGGCCAGGGAGAGCCCCGCTCCCAGGGGCTGCCGTGTGGGTCCCCCCGCCCCGGGGCGAGGAAGCCCATCTCGCCCGCCTTTCCTCTCGGTCGGTGCTAATTGCTGCCCATAAATATTATTCCCCACCTTTTATCCTCCTCCTCTAACGGTGCCCGATGTGTTTTCTTGGAGCAGATGGCGAGGATTTCCAGCTCAGCTCCTCCCAAGGCTGGGCAGCCCGAGGGGACGGCCCGGCTGCGCGCACCGCGGGGTCGGCAGCGCTGCGGGCGGGCAGGCGACCGTCACCCACCGCCGGGGCTCTCCCCAGGGAAAAGGGGTGTGTAGGGGGTGCTGCGAACACCCCGATGTCAGAGACGTTAACTGGGGAGGACTGGGGGCGTGGGGAGGTTCTTACATCAGCTCTCACCGAGGGATGAATAGCCAAAATGTGCCTTGCTGGAGGGTGGCTCTGCCCGACCGCGATTGCGTGGGGTCGCGGGACTGGTCAGGCCGCGGGCCCCGGGCCCCTAAAACGTGAGAAAACCCGGGCTCCCATGACCCCCCCCTCGGAGCAACTCCAGCCTAAGCAAGGGCCGCCTGAGGACGCAACCCCCAGCGACAGGCGAGGGAGGCAGCGACAGGACGAGCGCGGCCGCTGGCCCGGCGGGGCTGCCGTGTCCCTGCAGCCCTGCCCCAAAGGCGGCTGCGGGCGGGCACAATCCTCGCTTCCCCCGTCAACGGGGATCAGCGAGAGCCCAGACCCGCCTGGGGCGACGTCTCCCGCCGCCGGCCCCCGCAGGGGAACGGCGCCCATAGGGGAGCCCGGCCCCGGAGCGGCCACCGAGGCGGGGCCGCCGCTGGGCGCTCGCCCTCCCGCTGTCGCCCGCTGTCGCCCGCTGGACACCGGCCCCGGCGCGGCCCCGCCCGGCGCTCGGCGGCGGCAGCAAAGGCTGCCGGGTGCTTCCGGCGGGGGCCGGGCTGCGCCGGGCCGGGGGGCGGCTCTGCGCCCTCCCGGGGACGGAGGCGCTGGATCGGGAGCAGTTTGGAAGTGGCTGCTTTTATATATTTTTATTATTTTTTTTTTTAAATGCGCTTTCCGACCGGGGCCGCTGTTCGCTTCCCGCGGATGGCGGCGGGGGACCCCGGCCGAGGCGGGAGCTGGGCCGCTCCCCGGGCGGGCGCTGGGCTCCTCGGGGAGTCTGGGGCCGTTTGCGCGGCCCTTGGCCGGGTCCTGCCACCGTCCGAATGCCGGGGCGAGCGCCAGCAGCGGAGGGTGCGAAGCGATGGGCATCGCCGGCAGCTTCCCAAAAACCGCCGGGGGCGGGAGGCTCCAGCTCTGCCAGCGTCCCGAAAACCCGAGTGGAAAGGGAGGGGCTCGGTGCCCGTTCCCTGCTGCCCGAGCCTGCCCCCGTTCTGGTCGCTGGTTGCCGAAGGTGATGTGCAGAAGCGAGGACGAAACCCCGCGGCCGTGAGCGCTCTGGCCGCCAGGTCGCCCCTTACCCGGCCACTCCGGGGCCCACACGGGCGGTCCCTCTCGCTGGTTAGGGCACTCCTGGCTGGGGGAGGAGACTGCTTTAAAAGCTTTCGGTCTCAGGCGGGCTTTGAAACCAGAGCTCGGCTTTTCTCAGCCGTGCTCTAACCGCTCCACCGCCTCAAAGAGGCGTGAAGGACCCGCTTCGCAGGAAGACGAATCCCGCAATGTGAGCTCGGGGCTCCTTGCCCTTCGGGAGGGGACGGGCTCTCCGGCTCCCCGGCGGCGGGGATGGTCGCCCTGAGCCGGCTGATCTGGAGCTGCTGTGCGGCCCTTTCCATCTCGGGGATGGTAAAGCTGGAAGCGTCCTGGGTCACGGCAGCGATTCCGCTGGAGCTGCCGCTTTTCTCCTTCTTGTCCATTCTCCATTTCTTGTCTCAAAGCGTAACTGAAGTCACGCTTTAGGTTCAGAGGGGTGCAACTGGAGCTTTCCAAATATCCCTGGAAAAGTCTGTCTGGCTCTCCGCTGTCTGAAGAATGTCAGGAGACAAGCCTTCCGGCTGGTGTTTGCCACTGGGCTGGACTTGGTTTTCTAAGAATCCAGCGTCCACTCCGTGAGCTCTGATGGATGAACTGAAACTCGGGATGTCGAAGCTCATGGTTATTTTTTTTTGCAACAGTTTAATTAGGCTTTCACCCCTTCCTATGAAATGGAGGAGACTCAGAGTAATGCCCGGGCACTTGGTGGGTTGTGGGGGTGTAAAGGTGAGTAGCTTTTATAAACTTTTCTGTGCAGATTCTTTCTTGATGTGAAAAACTACTCCCTGCATCTTGCTGCGTAGTCAGAGGCACAGGGCGTACTCTGAGACCAACTGAAGTTGGAGTAGCTAAACTAAGCCTTCCACCAACTTGGGTGCTTTTTGCAGGATCATCTCAGACTTTCCTTATGACCTTTGTGGCTTCTCATTATAGGGGCAGGTGGTATAAAAGGCAATTTAGTTGTACGTCTGCGACAGCAGTGCAATGCCACAACGCTTAAAGATTTGCCAATGCTACCCGCTAGCCTGCTGCTATTCAGAGAGGAGCTGGATTTCATCAGAATGTGAGAATTTCACATGGACTGGACTTGAGTGAGCAAGAAACAACTCCTCCAACGTGTAGGTTATCCTGGATTCTTTAACTGCTTCTTCGCATGCAAGAACACCTTTATCCCTGGCTAAGCTGGCACTGTGGGACCATTTATTCCAACTGCTGCTTGGTGGATATGGAAACGATGCAGACAAGTATTCAGACCCCAGGAAAAGGGACACCACGACCTCTATCTTTGACATCAATGCTTGTCGGCTCATTCACGGCTAGCTGTTTACAGTTTACTAACCACATTTTACAGCAAGCTTAACTTAGACCCCAGCATGGCTCTAAAATACTTGAAAATAAAATAGTGCTCTTTTTGCTGACGTTGGCATTATGTTTTCATCCCTATGAATATGGCATGAAATATTTCTCCAGAGAAGATCTACTTATTCCAGGTAAGTGGATTGACTTAACAAGTGGATAAGTAGGGAAAACAAACCTAGACCTATTCTGCTTAAACACCTCTCGTCCTGGACTCTCATGGAGTGAGCGTGATGAATTTCTTGATAGAAGATCTGTCATAGCATCTCTTCATGAGTCAAGGCAGTGATCTCTACCCAAACCTTTATTTCCTTTTGCTACATGAATTAAAACAAACTGCCAGAAAACTCCAGGGAACTCAGGTCGGGAACATGTCTCCAGATTACCTGGGCCAAAATTGTGCCTTGTAGAATCTTACTCATCGGTCCTCTGCTATCAATACTGTCAACTCCACCTGGAAAAGGTTAACAAATGCTGTTCTACTTGACAGGATAGATTTGTCTTATGTGTGGTCTATGGTAATGATGGTGTGAGACAGCAGAAAATCCGTGTGTAGACTCAAACAATGGAGGAGAATTACAGAACCTGTGTGGGCGTTATGAATGCTATAGGGATGTGTTAATAGTCCGAGTCCCCAGCAGCAGCAGCAGTGTCTGCCAGAGGTCCCTTTTGCTGTTTCCTGTGGGCTGCACGGCTTGAGAGCAGTGCTGGAGGGAAAGACCACTCTTCATCTTCAAAGGCTGAACTTCACAGAATCCCAGAATGACAGTGGTTGGCAGAGATCACCCAGTCCTACCCCCCTGCTCAAGCACCAGAGCAGGGTGCATGGGACATCATCCAGGTGGGGGTTGAATATCTCCAGAGAAGGAGACTCCACAGCCCCCCTGAGCAGCCTGTGCCAGGGCTCTGTCACCCTCAAAGTCAAGAAGTTCTTCCTCACGTTCAACTGGAACCTCTTCTGCTTCAGTTTGTGCCCATTGCCCCTTGTCCTGGCGCTGGGCACCACTGGGAAGAGTCTGGCTCTGTCCTCGTGACACCCACCCTTGAGATATTTGTACGTGTTGATGAGATCCCCTCTCAGCCTTCTCCAGGCTAAACAAGCCCAGCTCCCTCAGCCTTTCCTCGTAGGGGAGATGCTCCAGTCCCCTCAACATCTTTGTAGCCCTCCTCTGGACTCTCTTCAGGAGTTCCTCACCCTTCTTGAACTGGGGAGCTCAGAACTGGATGCAGTACTCCACAAGGATTTGGGATATGAAACATTGCCTGTCTGAATGCCTTCCTCGGGGAGAAAAACCTGTTACTGGTCAAGATAAGGAAATGCAGGTAAGTCACAAGGATGGAGTAGGAAGAAGAGTTCGTCTTTGTGTTTTGATGGCATAGACCATACAAAAACGGCATTAGGGATGGATCTGGAATCAAGACATCATTGCTGTCCATGGAAAGCCTGACTACCTTCACTGGCAGATTTCCATATGAACCGGCGGCACTGTGGAGATCAGTCGGGCAGGAATACCAAAAGGTCAGTAAGCACAATTGTGTTCAATCATCTTTTGAACTGTGGTCTGTGTACATGAGATGCAGAGGTAACGGCAGATGTGGCTTTCTTTCTCAGTCCAGCTGCGTGACGTGCGGGGGCCCGGGACAGGGGATGGTGAATGCAGATGAAAGCTGTGAGGGCAGGTGGCAGATTTTGCCCTGAAGCTTCAAATGGTGGTTGAAAATCCTCCCAGAGCCGCACACCCAGCTTTGCTTGAGCAGGGGACGGTAACATTTATTCAAATACCCTGTGATACCGCCGAGCCTCCGGGAGAAGGAGAGCACAGATAGCAAAAAAACTCAGCCTTCTCTCATTTAAAGGAAGGCTTTCACCCATGACATGGCTCTCTTCTGCTTCCTCCCAAGGGACTGGAGTCACCACGCATGTTGACTACCTCTCCTCTCACTTTCCATGTGCCCCTCGGCTCAGAGTAGAAGCAAATGTGGAGTAACCTGCGTTTCTCAGAGCCTGCTCTCTTGTGTCCCCATCCCACTCAGTGTTTCATAGCAGGGTGGTCACTTGAGCTGTCAGCAGAGCTGATGGGTAACAGGGAGTATCTCCTGTGAAGGACTTCTTGCTGAACCGATTGACCCTCCTGTTCTCTCAGAGGGATGCTGGGGGGGGACCCCACTGACCGTGAGAAGGAGGCCCATTTCCTGGTTTTCCCTTTTCTTTCTACCCTCAATCCTTCCAACACTTGCTCACAGCATCAGCGTGTGAACGCTCTCAACCTGGTGGCTTGGTTATAAAACACTTCTAGATATGTTTTGTTTCAAGAAATTTGTACAACTGCATGTGGAATGCGCATGTTTTCGGAAAGCCTTCAATTAGCCCTCACTGTTTCTAATAGAGGACCCCCGATCAGGGTCATCTTGGGACCTGTCCATTTAATTGAAAAATATAATTTATGGCAAGTCCCTTTCCCTATGAAAACAAGTGTGAAAAAATAGTTTTCAGCCACATAAACTGATGACAGAGGCTACAAATCAAGATGAGTAGAGGTGACAATAACCACCAGCCCAAAAGAAAATAAAGCATCTCTGAGAAGAATTAAATGTTCAATAGGAATTTTCTGCCTGTCTGAACCAAAGGGCAAAACTCAGGCCTCAAAATCAGTTGCAACTAGTGAGAAGCACCATGTTTCAGACAAACTGTCAGAAGGGAGCTCTGCAAAGAAGGTGGGGAAAAATAATATGTGCTTCTCTTAAACCAGCACCGTGAAAATGCTGGGGATGAGTATCTGGCACCAAAGCAAGAAAGCGTTGAAGTGCATGGAATGGCAGATGGAAAAGACACAGCAAACCAGCATGATTTTCAGAGAACCATTAAGAGGCAATTTGTGGAGAATGCCACATGATGCCGCTCTGACCTAATAAACATCAAATGAGAGCAGGGGAAGGGCGTGGAAAGACCTTTCCGTGCACACAAAAAACTAATGCAGATGAGGAAAAAGAGCAGCAGAGAAAAGGATGTGCAGCCCCTGTGAAAGGATTGCTGTACAGTGCACAGCTAAAACCGTTTCCATAGAAAGATCCATAACGACGTGGCAGGGAGGAGAAGGAATCGCTGACTGCGATGCGCATTTCGGAGCCACAGCAGCACTGCTGGGGGCCCATGGTGTGGGTACTGCAGGCAGTGTGGGCAGTGGGCAGGTGTGCTACTCGGTGGGAGAAGGAAGAGAAGGGAAAGGAGGAAAGAGAAAAAAAGATGAAAGGAAGCAAAAGGAAAAGATGCAGAATAAAAAAGGAGGAGCAAAAGAACGAGAAAGAAAGAAGGAATTACGGAGATAGGAAGAAGGAAAGAAAGGACTGTATGCAAGGAAAAAGCAAGCAAGGAAGAAAGGAACAAGGAAGAGAAGGAAGGAAGAGATGATAGACGAGATCACCAGGATGCCCGGATGTTATCTCTGCGTACTGAATGGAGTTGAGGATCTCGGCATCCTTAGTACTCAGGGACACTGCAAGGCTTCATGAAAAGTGCTGCGGAAGGAGCTCTGGGCAGAGGGCGTGTCCGTGCTGCATGGCGGCTGTGGTGTAGTGTGATAGAAGAGCTGTTGGTAAAGGAGAGCAAAGAAGAGGCAAAGAGAAGACGACAAGGGGAGGGAAGGAGTGGGAAGAGAGAAGAAGGAGGAAGAGGAGAAAGCAGAGAAGGAAGGAAGACACAAGAGAGAGAAAAGCAAACCAGACCAAAGGGCTAGAGGAAAAGGAGGTAAGAAACGATGAATGAGTTTACTGGCATGCTCGGATGCTGTCACTGTACACAGCGAGGAGGTGAGGGACAGAAAGGAAGAAAGTAAGCAAGCAAGCAAGAAGGAAAAAGGAGCAAGGAAGAAATCATAAAGGAGAAAAATTCTCCATTTTGGCTATACCACCAGACTCATGATGAAATCAGGGGAGGCAATTCAGAGTTTTCCTACGTTCTTTTCCAAGTATGTTGTTACTCTACTTAGTAGCATAAAGCGTTCAGGTAGGAGTGGTAACCCAAGGTAAGTGTTAGAAACAAGAATTTTCTTTTCCTATCGCCCAGGTTGTGGATTTGTGTTCCTGGCCAGAGAAGTAGCATGAAGGACACTGGCATGTTTGATGTTCTTCCAGAATTTGTATCAACAGCCACATCCTTCCAAAAGACATGGAAATCTTCTTTCCTGAAAGGAAAGAAGGAAAAGAAGGAAAAGAAAACCACAAAACAATGAACCACCTCTCCCCAACACAACCCAAATCAAATTCTCCTACACGGTTGATACCATCCATTATGGTGGTGTGCTCATCAACACTGGGATTTTTCTCAGAGCATGAAATCCCTGCCATTGCATTTGGAGATGTTCCAATGTCAGCTTTAGAAATCATATGGTTCCCAGGTGTGCCACATTTCCATATGAGATAGCTGAGCCATTGCCCATCAGGAAGGGTCAGCAGCGGAGGGTCTGCAGGACACCGTGTGTCTGATACCTCTATGTGTTTATGTGCTGTCATTGCTGGGAAGGGTGTGGAGTGAGCACTGGGATGGGAAAGGGAGGCGTGGGATGTGGCAGAGGTGACTGTGGCAGTGGCCCTGAGTAGGGCCTGTCCCTGTCCTGATGGGACGGGAGACCTTGGTCAGTGGGAGGAGTTGTCTGAGGGACCTGGAAATCCTTGGGAAGACCCTGGGCTACGTGGTAAGAACGGACGAATGGGAAATGATGTGCTTGTCTTGAGAACGCCTGTTGGAGAGGGGGGAATGGTGGATGTGTAGAGGAAAGCATGATGCAGGATGGCACGGAGTATTCCTGGCCCAGTATTCTTTTTCAGGCTCCAAGGTGTCTGGCATTAGAGGCCTTCCTGACCTTGAGTTGGTGTGTGGTATTGAAGTGTCCACAAATGTCTTCTGAGGTTCTGACTATCTTGCCGCAGAGCCAGTCCCTTGTGCTGCTGCCTATCTGACGTAGGTCATGTGTGGGTGAGATGCGGGCTGCTGAAATGTGTCTGATGAATGTTTTCACTCGTTTTCTGGCAAGGTGTTGTGGGAGGGTGGCACTTCAGGCTGTTGTCCCTGCATAGTGATGGGCATCCATAGTAGCATCCACAGTTGTTGATGTTGCCATGATGGTTCCTTGATGCTCCTTGAGCAGGATTTTGAAGGGCACATGATGAGGTGGGTGTAATGTTTGTGCTCTTGTCTTCCCCTACTTGTGCACTAGCTCTGTTGGCCTCAGTGGAGATGCTGTGTCCGCTTGTCACGCTTTGCTCAGTTGGTTACATACACGTACACGCCAGATGCTGCAGAGCAGCCCAAGTCTTTTTTTTGTATCGTAGAAATTCTCCCAACCTGTTGATATCATGAGTGTGCTTACCCTTTTGCATTTGGTGTGGCTCTGTCCAAGGATGAAATCCATGTGGAGTGGGATTGGAGCTGTGGCAATTCTAGTCCCAGACCCCTGGAGAGCTGTAAGGTGCAGCTCTGAGGTGTTTCCACCTGAGCTTGCTGACAAGGCCAAAGCTGAAAAGGGAAAGTGAGAATGTGCAAAGGCCTGGGTCCTGCTCAGAGTGCGGTTTAGAGCTGGGCAATGCCTGAATATTTTGGCAGTCATCCTGCGTGTGGTACCAAGTAGGGCCTGGGCATGTGTCCTGGGAGAGGGTGACTGTGATCGGGGAAGAGTCTTCCCAGATGGAAATGGAGCTGCTGGGTAGACGACGGTCTGTGTTGTTGGGGCAGGAC
>BOSO01019813.1:0-16124 GCA_018403395.1 Gorsachius goisagi
GACGTCCATTGGTTTTCCCTTGTCCACTGTTGTTGTCACACCATCATAGAAAGCCACTAGGTTGGTCAGGCAGGACTTGCCCTTGGTGAAGCCATGCTGGCTATCTCGAATTATCTCCCTGGCCTCCATGTGCCTTAGCATAGCTTCTAGGAGGATCTGTTCCATGATCTTCCCAGGCACAGGGGTGAGGCTGACAGGTCGGTAGTTCCCAGGGTCTTCCTTTCTACCCTTTTTGAAAATGGGCGAAATCCTTCTTTTTGAACAACCTTATTTTTTCTTAATTCTAAGAACGCTTGTGATTATTGAAAGGTACAGTACTGATGAAGTACTATAGATAACAACAAGATAAGTTTTCCACCTGTAGTGTCATATAACAAGCTATAATACTGTCATATAACAAGCTATGCTCTCTTCAGATCTTCACTAATATTTACCAAAGTGTTGGGTTACATGTACATTTTTTTTTCTCTGAAGAAATCTTTTTTTATATAACCTATTAATTGAACTCTCTTGTAGCAACACCAAGGTTTTTAGAAGAGAATACTAGATGCTGATGCCAACAGAATCCATTCCCAGCTTGCATGTTTTTATGCAGGGCCTGTAAGCATCACATCGATAATCAGTAAAAAAACCCACCACATTCATCTCAGCTTCAGAACTTCCTATAACCCCCGTGGCCTGAAGCATTTAAAAGTGGGATTTTCAAAAGCAATTCACCAAAAGTATGGATACAAGAGGACAGAGACATACTTATGTATGTATCATGGAGCATGATAAATTAGTTTATGTGGACCGTGACGCTACTGTAGTTAGACTGCTCCCATTACCAGAGCCACCCTGCTTAAGACATACACCATGGCCATCAACTGAAGAGATTCAGGAGCTTAAGTCTAAATGATTTTCAAATCCACAGCAAAAAAAAGAAATGGGTAAGGAGAAATTTACATTTCATGAATTGAGGACAGATTTGCCAGAGGCTTTCTCTATTCACCCAGTGCAATGTCACTCTAATACATCTGGTCTTTTCATGACTGGCTTGAATCCATAGCACATGAAACAAACACCCTAAACCCATAACCCACACACCACTATAGGCTTCCTTATCTATTTAAGAAAAGCACAGAGAGAAATAATTTTTATAAAAATTATCTTTAGATGAAACAATATTACACTGTGCAGGAAAAGAACAAAAAGAGTTTAGGGACTAACCCTTATCCATATGTGTTATTCAGTTTTTCCAGAGAAGCAAAATGATCACCATCATTCAGCAAAACAGCAGTAATAATGGGAACCAAAGTCCTGTGAATCAGGTTTAACCAAGCTACAAACGGCAGGATGGACCACACCTTGACTCATGCTCATACTTTATGAAATCACAGTATAACTAAATGACAGCCAGAGTTTAAACTTTCAAGCGGGACACCCACAAACATAGTTTGATACCACATCTTAGAAAGCTGTTGCGTATTTCCCATCTTCCTTTTAAAAACAACTGCACACAAACCTCTAAATACAACCAACATTTTGACTGATGACAAAGGTCAGAGGCATTCCCAGACATCACCATTCCAAACTGGTACAGCCTCAAATGTCCATCAAATTAACTACTGGCATTTGAAATCAACCATGATACTGTCATCACTTGCTCAGGTACGGCAGCTTAAAAATAATTACTTCCTCATATTTGGTCAGATTATAAAAGCACTAAGTGTCGGGAGTCCAGTATTAGTGTTAATTCAGTCTTATTAAGTCCAGGCTGAGAACTTCAGCAGAGGCTCAGGGACAAGACACTCCCAGTAATCTCTCCCTCGAATCCAGTAAAACCTCTTTCTGAGTAAGGCAACAGGAGGGATGTCAGTGTTGAGTGCATTACATAGGCCTAGTTTATTTTATGGATGAGAAACTTAAAAGAAATGCTAGAAGACTACTGCAAACTACAACTAGGCCACATACCTAGCAGGTTACAGCCTGTAATTCACACTGCCGGCCGGGGAGTCCCGAGGGCAGGACTGCATATGCTTGCAAGCTACACAACATCACCCCCGCTTACCCAGGGCGCACTAAGCAGGAGGGAGGAAGCCGGGACGCTACTGACAGGGACGGCTCCCGAGCCCTTCAGCTCCTGGGCAAGCTCAGCTTGGGGGTTTTGCTGTTTGCTTTTGGCTTTTTTCCCCGCCCCTCCTCCTCTTCGATGAAGCTCGTAACCCTTTGTCACAGCCAGAAAGTCTCACAGGCTGCGAGCGGGCCCTGAAGGCCCCTTGCTCCGGAGAGCCCGGCGCAGGGCCGAGCCGCGCTACCGCGGGGAGCCGACCCAGTCCGACGGAAAGGCCACCGCCCAGCGCCCCCCCCCCCCCCCCCCCCCCCCCCCCCCCCCCCCCCAAACGCCCCCCCCCCCCCCCCCCCCCCCCCCCCCGCAGGCCTAAAGCTCCCCACAGCCCTCCACTGTCGCCGTGCTACGTGAGGGGGGCTGTCCCCACGGGCAGCCTCCCCAGCCTGGCCGGTGGCTCCTGACTGAGGGGACAACGCTGCCCACAGAACGGCCCCCAGGCTCCTCCTGGCCCCGCCTCCCGCCGCCAGCGGCTCTGCCCCCTTCCGCCACGCCCGCCCGCCGCCTTACCTCCGCCAGGCCCTGCGGCTCCCGGCCGCCGCCGATCAGCCACCGCAGCATCGTGAGCGGCACCTGCGTCCCCCCGCCACGGGAGGCTCGCTGCGGCAGCGGGACTGTCCCTCGACGGCTGCCGCGGCCGGCAGCTCGGCGAGATGGCGGGCGGGGGCTCCGGCCGGGGGGAAGAGCTTCTTAATCGAGCTCCTCGCGGAGAGCAGCCCTCCAGCGGGCGGGGCCCTGGGGGCCCTGAGCAATCGATCGCCGAGTGAGTGCCGTGCCGCCGCCGGGGGGCGCTGTAAGGGGGCGGTGGTGTGGCGGGAACCATGAGGCGACGGCGGCGGCGGCCGCGGGCTGCTTCGGGTTAGCTTGGGGGAGAGTTCTGCAGTTTAACTGCCAATTCCGTATGATGGACAAATAAAATATTTGCTAGCTGTTTACCTGCTGCCTTCCAATTTCAGTGGAAATTTATGCTACAACAAAAAAATAATTTTTAGCATTTTATTGTGACCATCTTACCTATTTCCTGAAGTAAGCGACTGCCAAGATTTTCTGTATATAACAGATTTCCCTTGGCTGTGGCTGTTTTCATTCTCCTTCACTTAACGTCCTTTAGGTCAGCAACGTCCTTGTCAGGGAGGAGTAGCAAATACTGTACAAATACCCCGCCTTCAAAATGCTGCTGCACCATCGGGCTGAACAGTGGCCTCGTGGAATTCTCAGTCCAGCTCCTCCTCTGCCCTTAACGCTATGTTCTCTATGTTTGAATTTTACGTGCACGCGGAGCAAGATCACAGAACCCAACCCAGGAGGCGACACGAGCCCCGTTCTTGAGCAGACACAGGTAACACAAATACCCCCAGCCGTCCAGCCAGCACTGCTCTGTAGGTGTGAATCTGCACATTTCACTTGTCCCATTGCCTTTTCACCCACGTTGTTTCAGGTAATCAACACCACACAGTATCACGAGACACACCTGAGATTTCCCAAACACCTAGAGCAGGAGGTAATGGTGGTTTGCTAAAACCTGCACTTCTAGTAGTGTCCAACCCGTGCGTGGAAAGTATGGGATGTGTCCTAGGTCTAGGATGAAATTCTGCTGCACTGGTGTAAGTTTGACAAATACTCTTGTTTGCAACCAGAGTATTGCCATCTGTTAGCTTCTGTGAATTCTTTGCAGCTTCTCAGCAAACTAAAGTTGACGACAATCATAAACCAGTTTTAATGCAGGAGATGTTTACTCCTACTTCAGCATACTCCTGCTTTTCCATTTCAGTTCAGATGTGCGAGGTTCCCAGCTCAGAGGTGCTGTTCCTGTAGGCTAAGGGCACAGCCAGTGGGATTATTTTGTGCGTGCAGCTACACCCGCCAGAGTTTCCATGTCAATATTTTGTCACCACCAATCTGCTCTTCTGTAGTCTTAAGTAATATGGTGTCTTCTCCAAACGGGCAAGTGTTGACTCATTTCATTGCATCTCATTTATTGGAAGGAAGCACTGCATAGCGTAACGCTACTTACAGTTGTATGACCTGTAATCCTCAAATACAGTATCCATAGTGATATCCCCTCCAAAAACAAAAAAGAAAGGGGGCAGCATTTACTACACCAGATGCGCCGGGGACAGGGAATGCTGCTTACTTAAGTTAGCAACGTGAGTAGGGATCTTCTTTCTTCTTTAATGCCATGAGGAAAATACACTCCTCAACTTCACCTCTCCTTTCCTGACGTACCTACTTATTTTAACCCGTGGTGCTGTATCACAATTCACACATCTGGAAGAGGCAGGATAGAAAATACGAAGTGCAGTACTATGCTGAAGAGCATTTTTGCAGGTAAATACAGAGGTTTGACCTTCATGTCAGTGCCTGGATATCTGTAGGTGGTGTACTGTCTTTGTAATGACCATATTGGAATATATTCTTCAAAACAGGAGGTAGAAATGAACCGGGCCCCTGCACGGTGAACGTGGAGCCTTCCATGGCTTTGATGGACTTCAGGAGAGTGCCTTTTATCTTGTTAATTAGACCTGAGTTCAGAACTCTGCTTCTGAGCATCTCTGAATTCCTTCTTTAAATTAACAATGCAGTCTGCTTCTGGCTCTTTTACTCCATTTTCCATTTCCCTACCTTTGTATGTTGTATCAATTTCTGTATGCTTCTTTTTTAGTCCTTCTGGTAATCTTAAAAAACCAGTTGTTTTTGTTGTTGTTCCAAACATCTAATGTATTGTACACTTCCTGGAAGAAGAAACAACTTCTCTGTTTCCTAGTGTAGTTAGTACAGGTGCTGTGTTTGTCGTGACGTCTAGGTAAAGAGTGCAATCCACCACAGCGTTCCAGTTGCTGGGCTGAGATGCAGTGTCTTCTGCATTGTAATGGCTTGTTCCTGTCAAACATTGGCCATTGGCAAAGGGTTGCCTTAAGGCTCTTAAACAATATGTGGCTGTGTCTGAGCTTAACTCACTCTAGGAAATTTGCAGCACATGTTACGATTACACTTGCAGAAGGAGACTCTCTTACACAAGCATGGCATTTCTTGTCTCTGGGCCTTTGCAGCTGAATGGAGGAATAGTTTTACTTTCTAGCTTCTAGCATGATGGCTTCCCTTTTAACTAGCCCCGATGAGATCCTGGCTTCTGCTGTAGTGATTAGGCACAGAAACTGTCACTGGGTTATCTCTTCCTCTCTGTGTACTCTTAATTAACATTTCTAATATTCACTTTAACTGTATAGCTCTTGCCTGGCTTCTTCTGTTAGGTCAACCAAATACACCAACATAAACTTGGTGTTTCTGAAGTCTTCACAAACAGTCATTTTACAGTCACCTCGTTAAACTGATAACATAATGTTCCTATGAGCTTTGCATAGTGAAAGTACTGTGCAGCAGTACCACAGGGTTTGGATACTTGGCATTTGTACCGCTCCCTCAAACACTGTCTCTTTTGTGTCACAGTTATATATGGTGTTTTCATTTTCCCGTCATGTTATCCCTGCAATAGTCATTAACAATAAGAATCTTTTCATGCAGTCATCTGCAGTCCTACTAATAAACTGCATAATGCCTTAGTTTACTGTATGCATCAAGACACTTAAACAAATGGACCAATTTGCTGCATGAACTTGCATATATGTATGTATAGCTATCTGTATGTATACACACATACACAAAACACACAGGTATAGATCTGTGTAGCTAACATATATGTACACCGGAATTTAATTTTATATAGGAGAGAGAAAAGCTGATTAATGCACTGACATTTCTTCTCTGTTTACAAATTGCCAAAGCCTATTACAGTTTTCCTCATCTGGCACAATTCAAATTTTTTTATAGATTATATTCATCAAACAGAGTAGCTAGGAACAAGTGAACAGTTTAGAATCAGTCCTATTTTAAGAATTACTTAGATTTTTACAAAGAAAGTACTAGAAAATATTATTTTAAAGTTGTCTTCTCTAAATCAAGCAATATACCTTTGAGATATGGTTAGTTGTGATTCAGTTTCAAAATCCATGCCTAATCCAGACAGTATTTTCCCTGATGACTAATAAATATATCACTTGAAAAGTGCCTGCAGGGATTTCACACTCTGCCAGAATCAAATACTGCTTTAAACATTTCACATATTAAAGATACAAAGTTAGAAGCAGAGTAGTCCAGCCAACAGATGACATTTCAATGGAGAGCCTACATTATACTCCTCTACAACCAGCATTATGTGCCTTAAAAATCCATCCTGCTGTTCCTTGTATTCAATGGCTGTTAAATCCATCCTCTTAGGAAATGGCTAACAGGTCATGATGTTGCATTCTCTAGGTCAGGTAAGTGATACAAATGCTCAGACATCCACTATTCCTGCAGAGAAGTTATCCCTTTCAATCCATAGGCCCTCTTAGAGGTATGACATGGCCCTGGGAGATGGGGGATAACACAGCTAAGTGTCACTTGCATCATTCTGGTGCTTGAGGCCACGCTGTCTAACCAGCTCACTTAGTGACTGAAAGTGATCAAAAGGGCTGAGATAAAAATGGATCCTGTGGCTCTTGCCAGCTCAAGGTCGCTGTGGTAGACCAGGGCACCCTGCGGGCATTCCTTCAAGGATTTGATGCATTTTGTCACATCACCACCTATCTTGCATTTAACCACCAGCTTATAGAGGAGGAGGGCAGGAGATCACCCAGCAATGCCAGCCAAGCACATTGAGTTCCTCTTCCTGGCCTGAGTCCAGGTTGCACTAGGCCTGGGATATTAGCTTGATCTAGGTGAGCCTGGCTCTAAACTCTTCTAGGAACTTCCTAGGGAATAACAGTTCAACCACAGATGGCAATTAACCTGACTCTATGTATCCTGAGAGGGTTTCTGCAGTGCCAGTCACAGTGTTGTCTCTGAGAGCAGAAATGTTTCTTTCCTGAAGAAGAGATCAGCTGCTTCCATCAAGAATAGCTGGAGTTGCCCATGGGCCAAAGAATTGCCTGGATTCAGATTCATAAATGCAAATAAATAATTTTGGGGGCTGCAAGAACAGGTTTCGTCACCCCTACCAGTCAACAACTTCAGCTACCCTTGAAGCCACATTAGAAACTCACATGTTGCCTAATTATATGGGATCCCCTTCACATGTGGCCTTTCTCTGTTGATCACGTGATTCATAATGTGGGCAAATGCACAATAACTCTGCCCATATAGATAGGCATCCTTCATGATGCACCTTGCCACAAGGACCACATGGAGTAGGACAGCCAAGTTGCCAGGCCCTGGAGCAGCTCACTCGATGGAAGGATCCAGCAGTAGGTACCTGAATGCTTTAGGGTCTTATGACTGTCATGCAGCTCATCATATATGCTGAGATGGAGTCCAATAGTGCAGTGCTCTCATCTGCCCCCTTCATGGAGAATTTCAAGAGGCTGGGGAGGAGTGGAGAAGGATATCACATTGCTCCTGACCAAGGGAAAACTAAATATTAACTTGGCAAAATTCTCAAGGAAATGGGATCACCTCTCTCCCCTTGGCTTTAGATTTAACATCTAAGTGTGCAAAATGTGTATTAAGTCCTCCTGGCTGGTCTGAATCATAAAAGCTCACCAAAAGTGAAGATGAATTCTAATAGTGGGGAGAGGTTACCCACATGTGTCTAACAGCAAGAATTTCTATTTAGTTGTAATTTTTCGTAAAGATTCAGGTCAGTTCTCACTTTTTGCCACACTGGGTTCGCAATCCCCTGATTTAAAGTCAAGGAAAAACTAATTTTTATACTAATTTAATGGATTACAAATGTAGTCTGCATATTTCCATTTTTAATGCTTTGATTTGCTGCATTACGCAGTTTTTTTGTGCTTGAATGATCATTTTTCTGCTTCCACGATCTCTGTGGCCTTCTCTGTCATATGGCTGATGTAATCTATTGTTTTCTACTCCATGTTGTGAATAAATATGCTTATTTTTGTGTGTCTTGTGTTTGGTTTACATATATTTGTGAAAAGAAGCAGGGTATCCTACAATGAGCCATATTGTTGTGTTCCCCTTTGCAAAGCAAGTTGCTTTGCTTCTTCAGTGCCCATTTCTTCTATTATATTCTTGCTAAAGGACTAAGGAAGCAGCTACCATAAAATGGAATAGCACTTTCACGAGTTCCTAAAAGTCTGATGGTACTTTGTGAAGAAAATGGAGCAAACAATTATTTTTTTTTTAATCTGACAGTATAAATTGCAGTCTGCTCTGATCTTAACTGAAGTGTGATGGCAATACAAGCCCCCAGGTGGCATTCTAACCTTGTTTTTCTAAATCATTTGTTTTCATAAGGTATGGATCTGATTCTTTTGTTTAAAAAGAAATTTTCCTCACCCTCATGGTAGATTTGAACAAAGAAATTAAAGCTGTGCACTGACCCTTTTTTTTTTTAAAGTTTCCAATTTGTATACCTTTTGGTAATTCAAATGCAGTAGCCTCAAACCCAGCTTGAAATCTGATAGACTTTTAATGGAATCATGTAAATTATACTATATTCCAGATATTAAAGTCCATAAGCTGATGATGCCCTCCAACAGCTATTCAATAAAAGATACCATTCAAATTTTAAAGATCGCAATTACAGTAAAATTAGTTACATTTCAAAAACTTTATGAGAAAAGTGTAAAACCAATTATGTCTAATACTTTACAACACATGGGTATTAACGGATGCTGGGTCACGATGAAAACCAGGCAGAATTCAATGTTATGGCTACATGAAACTAAAGGGATTCTGGTGGGATTTCCACTCCCTACCAGGACTTTCACCTCCTAACTTAGGCACCCAGTTTAGGTGCTGATGGTTTCTCTTCAGCTCCCTCAGTCATTAGAGGAGGGGTGGCTCCCATGGAGGTGGTCTCAAAACTACCCCAGGTAGCTCCTCATCCAAGTTGCTCCCCACTGAAGCATTTCTTTCCTCATCAGCTTCATGGTTTAAAAGCTGGGGTCTGGTATCACTCGTGCAGTGTTTTTTCCCTTTCAGCCACCTCATGCCCAGCCACTATTTGCGGGTGAACGCCTGTGTGCTTTCTCCCAGGCTGTATTGAAAGCATGAGAGGAGTGCCCACAAAAAAACCTCACTGCCCCTACCTCGAATCACTTCTTCCAGTTTTCCTTTGCAACAAAACCCATAACTTCCTTAGAAACCACTGGGCTGATAGGCTGCAAGTTGTCCTTATGGCACTGACCAAAGCTGTCACCTAATCATGTGCACCATGGGCCACCCTATCTGCATCTCCTTGCAATCTCTTATCTTGTATTTGGATTATAACCTCTTTGAAAGGTGGACCGGTTTAATTTGTATTTGTGCAGGACTCAGACAAATGGGAACTTTGTCCCTCTTTAGGATTCCAGCGGGGTACAGCAGCACAAATACACAGTAATCATATTTAATAAAACAGACAGAGCCAATTTGAATTACTGCTTAAAATACATTGGTATGTAATAGATTACAAATAAAAAAACATACCTACACAGTGCCTTAATATGTTTCAGAGTGTACTTTAGGAGGAGACAGTAAGTCAAAGTATCATCAACCACACTTCCTAAAACAACAAAACTCAAATTGCTGCAGAAGTTTAAGACTGTGGGCATCCAGGAGACAAAGAGAGAAAGCTTAAAGTTCAAATTTTCATCTCTCCTGTCGTGTTTCAGCCCTAAAACTCTCAACAGCACATCTGAAATGTCACTTTACTATATTTTTAGGGACTAAGCTGTAGTTCATACTAGTCACTTGCAGATGGTATCACTGGGCTTTGGACTGGACAGATGAAAAACTACTTTGAATTTAAACAGATCAAAGCGGTGTATATTTGTGCATAAAGACTTCTGAATAACCCTTTTTAGACTGTCTTGTACTGTGCATGTGACATATTTCTGTTTAGTTATCTTCCTATTTGTCAACCACATTTGTTTCATCATGTGTTTTCTAGTGGCATTTAGGAATGGTTAAGTGTTAAGCATAGACTTGTAATTTTAATAGCCTGTCCCCTCACAATAAGTGCCAATATGGTCACAGGGTATTCCTTTGTTCCTTACTTCAGAAATGGTTGAGAGATTCCTTTGCCCTTAGAAAAAATTCCTCTTGAGAGGAGAAGTATAGCCTGACAGCTGATCATAGTAGTCTTGTGCATGTAGGAAAGCCTCACTGCCTTAGCTGCCGTGAGTACTCTGGTGGCTACAGCAGAAGCCATTAAAACCTACAGCACATTAAGTCACCACAATGATAGGACGGGCCACTTCTTGGTGTCCTCTGGGGCCTTGCCAAGGAAGTTGTTGAATGCCCTCTACTGTTAATTGTTTAATTCTCTTTGGGTGACACTCAGTTGCTGGCCATAGGAACACATTGGCAGTGTGACACAACTGTGCAAATAACGTATGCAACCACAAGGGTGAGATAATCCTAGTACAGATAGGGATTTATAAATACCAATGCATAGGATGCTAGCAAGACCTCACGCACTGTGTTATGTACAACTCTGGTCCTCCAGTCAGAAAAGATTCCTTTACATCCATATGTGACCAGGGATCACCGCAACCCCCAAGGCTGATCACACCAGGTGACATCAGAAATTCAGCTCGACCAAACACAAGTGGAAAGGGGAGAATAGGTCTTACAGAGACACTAGAAGGTGGCTGGGAAATGAGGATTTTTGATCAAAAGTGAGGTTTTGGTGGGAAAAGCCCTAAGTGACTGTGCAATGACACATAGGCAGTCTCAGAAAGGGCCTGTAGGGACAGAGGTGGTGGGGTTGCTCTGAGAAATCCCTTTCTGTGCTCCTGTCCTGGTGCACCAGGCTGCCACAAGGCCACTACACTCTCACCTCAGCTATGTAATTAGATGGGATTAAAAGATGCATATATCTCGCTCTGCTCTCTGAACTGAGGGAGAAGGTGATGAGGAAATTTCACTGTTTATTTGCTAAGGTCCAATCTGGCAAAGTATTACCATCACATTTCCAATGTGCACTGTTTGAATTGAGTCACCAAAATATTAAAAGGCAAGTCTGTACGTTGCCCAAATGCTCTGTGGGCCACATGCTGATAGCTGGTTTTCATGTGGCATATCCCTACCATTATTCAAGAGGAATCTTCCCTCTCAGAAAAACCAGGTTGAAGCCAAATCATTTAAAATATTTCATTATTTCATTCATTCCAGCCAAGTTACTGGGAAGCAGGCAACTAAGTATCTGAAGGAGTAAAGGCTCAGTCATAAAAGGTGACATCTGAGTCTGTCAGTGAAGTCCAGCACTCCAGTTAAGAAATACACTGGAATGTAGGTTACATGAGCACCATATACTGAGTTTTTTTCTTGCACATTTCAGTCTGCACAGCTTGAAATAAAATGTCATTCAACTTTACATAATAAGTTCAAACAAAAATTATAATTGATGAGCCATAATGATTTAGAAGATTAGCTAGGGAACAGTTCTTTTCTACATGTACCATGGTTAAAAAATATTACTATATTAATTCATACTATGTCATTAAATAAAATGGTTTTATAATTCTGACTCCCTTCTCTGTATGAAACTACCGAAATGCCACAAAAGGACAGCAGTATCAGGCCATATCCTTTGCTCCCTTTTCATACAAATTCCCCCTTGAAGTAATGAGTAAGGTTAAGTCAGGAGAGGGTCCCATTTTCTTTGGCCTTGGCCTTATAAATCTTCGCACCATGTACAGCTGGAAGCTTAAAGAGTGTTGCTCTCAAGGCTAATTTTGTGGCAGAAGAGTCTGGACAGCGTAGCATAGTGTGTTTGAGTGCCAGCTAGCCAGCTGTGTCATTTGTCCTGTTGCTGTGCTGGCTTTCCTTGCCTCCTCCAGTATGAAATTTGCCTTGGTTGTTTTCCAGAGCAAGTACAGGGAGATGCTGCATCTGGGCTGCAAGGAAAATTAGCTGAGAGCTGCAATCTTCCACTTAGTGAATGAATGATTCCCAAGACCTTGTTCCTTACACTGTTCTCTTCATGACAAGAATGGCAAGATAAGGATACAAAGACAGTTAAGATGGGTGACTGATGGGACCAGAAGCCTTGGTCAGAAGAACAAAGCCAGTGTAAAAGTAACATGAATTTCAGAATAATCAGTTCCCCTGTCTAAACAGGGATCCTCAGAATCATGCTCCATCTCTCTTGCTTTCCTCTTTAGAATAGGACAGGCTGTCTTGATACCAACACTGGGCTATGTTATCTCTTTCTTTCAATACTGCTTTCTTGAAGAGTGCACTGGTCTCTGTGGTGTCCTGTCTTGAAGGTAATTTTAATAGGCTTTCCATCCTTTCTAAACATTTCCTCTTCTTTCCTCCCAAGCATTCTTCCTACTAAAGTCCAGCTCTTCAGAAATAAGTTTTAAGCCAGAAGGAGTTACTGTGTTCCGTAACTCTCATCTTCCATGCAACACAGACCAGAAAATTTCACCCAACCATTTCTATAGCAAGTTCCCGTGCAAAACGCAGCAGGTCTTCATAAAGGCAGTTGCTCTCCACGTAGGGATCTTGCATGACAGAATCTGGCACATACATTGTCAAGCTACTCCAGGGCTTGATTCACCTCACCATTTAAAAATGTTTAAAAGCCTCCTGAAATTTATCTGGCTATAACATCCAGCCACCAGGATCGTGGTGTGTCTTTTTCTGCTAGATTTCAATAGCTAATTCATTCATTCTTTGTGAAGTCAGCAAAGTGAGCCACAAAGTACTTTCCCGTACTTGCAAATATTTTTTTGTTCCTTCATAGATATATTCTTGCTCTCCACTTCAGCAGCTGGGCTCTCCTTTCTCACCCCTTTACTATACTAATGCTGTGAGCTTGCACACCTGTTTATACCTCTTCTTTTGTCCACAGACTTGTGAGAACACAAGCCCTGTGGCATAGTCTCACTTCCTCTTACCACTCGTCTTCACTTAAACAAGGACTCAGAGGATGGTGTCTGCCAGACACTATGTGAAATTCTGTGAGAGGATTGTACTTGAGGAAATCCACATAAGAAAAAATTGACTTCTGTTTCTAAGATGACCAAATATAGGCTCTTGGGACTGCTGAGCCCAGTTGATAAAGACTAAAGCTCAGATATCAGCTGAGCACAAGTTTCTAAAAACCAGTGATCAACTGCTTTGGTAAAGCCTTAAATGTCGTGATTTCACCGTGAGATAATATGGCTCCTGTTTCAGCTGCGGGAACTCAGCCGTGGTAAAGCACAACCCAGTTTGAATGATAATACTTACATTAAAACAATCAAGAAACATTTGTGGATGCTTCTGTTCCGAATCAGATGGTTTTAGCATTTTGTCACTCGGCGTGCAGCAGAAGAGGCAAAAAAGCCCGGTTATCACTGTTCACAGATACGAGTTGCTTCTTTACAAAAAGCCACCAGACGGGCAGCCTCAGCCTGACTGAATGAATTAGGGGATGAATGTTCCTACCCTGGAGCTAGCCACAGCTCCTGCCACTTGTTGTCATGGGGAATGGGGAAATACCAGGCCCATAGCTCCTCTCCCCTCTCTGGGGCCCTTCAAAACTGATGGAGAAGGAGTGGTGTTCTTGGGCAGGACCAAACACAATGGTGCTGTGGCCCAACAGCTTTGACCATGTTCAGCACACTGGCAGACTTAAGGGGAACCTCCTGGGCATGAGCTAGGGAAAGGGCAGAGGAGAGAGAGAAGTGGCAAGGACTCGGTCAGTTAAGAGCTTAAAAAGGGAAATCCTGGGTCAATTTTTTGCTCTTCTCTGCTAGAGACTTGTTCAGCAGTTAGACATGTTTCCCATCAAGAACTACCAAGGCTCTAAGTCCTACTGGACCTTTCCAGAGCAAAGCTCAGTAGCTTCCATCTTGAATGAACACATTTTGGGCTGGTTTGATTTGAGGTTCCAGGCTTTAGGTCCAATTCCAAAAAATGCTGAGCACTGTCCAGTAAAGGAGGGCTGTCCACAGCTGCCAGTGATCAGTGCCTCTGGAAAACCCATCTCCAGGGGGTTCTAAACAGATATCAAAAAATCAGGAACCACTTTTGAAATGTGCAGCCTTCCAAAGCAGCTGAAGCAGCTCTGCCACTACCCAGCTAACATGCTGCATTGCCAGTCAGGCCTTCTCCAGCAGCACCTTTTAAAATCTTATTTGATTGTTGAGCAATTTTATTCATTGCAATTTCTCCAAGTGCTACTTTGTGAATATGGGCTTGGAACTACCATCTCTTTTTTTGTTGTAACAGCAGTTTTGTGCATGTGGTATCTTAGCTGGATCACTTCGAGGTCCAAGTGAGAATTCAAGAGAAGCAAAGGAAAAGGATGAGGGAAATTCTTTTTTCCTTCATGCATCAGCCAAAGAACAGCCAGGGTCCCCCACCTGCCCTTCCTAGATATCCTCTGGATTTCCATGGATATCCGCCTGGATATGCATCTGGATACCCACCTTGGCATTCTCTCCAGTTAATGATGCAGCTTTTTTTTATTTCAGTGTGGCCAGAACTTCACACCAACTCTTGAGAGAGTCAAGGAAAACTGTGAATGCATCCCTGGGGATGGAGCTTGGCCTTCTTGTGCAAGGTATAAGAATGCCCAGTGGGTTTGCATAACCCCCAAAACAGCCCAGCTGGGCATAAAAGAAGGACAGGAGCAGGACCACCTTTCCTGAGCAGCAGTGTGGTCTGGAAGCCAAGGGTGAGTGTGTGTTGGAGAGAAGGGCAGCTCCTACATGTGGTCCTCGGCAGCAACAAGACACCCAGCTCAGCCTTCAGACCTCACCAACGCATTGCTACAGTTCATGCCAACACTGCCCCCACTTGCACTCAGCTCCCCGTGACAGCCTTTGAGCAAGATGCAGACACACAGTTTACTGGATGACCTTTTTGCTTTCTCAGCTCTGGGTTAGAGACAACCTTTGTGATGAAAACAGCTGTGAAGCAAAACAGAGTTACTAGATTTGTGATTGAAGACCCTTCTTGTGTCACTCTTCTGATACTGACTCAGGCTGCTACTTCTCTCTCCCTGTAGCTGCAGGCAATGGGGAGAGTTTCCTTTGGTCTCAGGCAGTCAAGAGGTACCAGCAGTTAAGCGAATACAAAATGAGGAATACCTAAAGCTTGCAGCTTCGTGCAAACACACATCCCCACCTTTGCCAGACGGCTCAGCTCCTCTTGTCATCTCCCAAGTTAGACAAAGAGCCTGTCAAAGCCAAACAGATTGGTACATTCAACAAAAGCCCCTCTGACCCACTCTCTTCTCCCAAGAGGCTTCAGCTCCTCTCAGCTTTTACATCATTAGCACTCTCAGGGCAGGCAGGGGGTCATTTCTAATTTGCAAATGCCCTTGGACCACAAGCTGGGATTTTTAATTTGTTTACCTTGCATATTAAACAGTACTTTCAAAGGTACTGTCAATAAATCCTCTATGAATAGGGATCTTCACTCCAGACCTAGTTGTTACTTTAACTTTTTCAATTTGATTAGATGAGATTAAAAAAAAAAATCCTTGAGGGCAATCTCAGTTACCAAACACAGTGCCATGACTGAAATCCCCAGGCGGCTGAGGGCAAACCCCAGGCTTCGTGATGTGAAGGAAGAGCACTGCTTTGCAAAGTAGTCAAACCAAGCTGCTACATCGGACGCAGAAGTGGGCACTCAATTTACAAGGTTGTAGCAGTGGAAAGTGCTCCCTGGAGAAGCTCATGCATGGCTTCTGCACTCCAAGAGGGACAGGGGGCTGTGTCACCCTGCCCCGCATACCCTCGGGAGTGCCTAGACCTGGGCTATCAATCCCTGGAGGAATCAGCAGCGAAATCACAACTAGTTCATCAGTTTAACCTTCCCTCAGAGCCCCATGCAATGTGGGTGAGTATAGCCCTCGATCCTACAATCCAGCTGTTTCTGTAACAGGATTTCATCCTTTTGTCTGTACGCGTGTCCCTCTTGTTTCTTCTCCAGGAGAATCACAGAATCACAGAATCGCGAGGGTTGGAAGGGACCTCGGGAGAATATCTAGTCCAAAACCCCTGCTAAAGCAGGTTCTCCTAGAGCATGT
>BOSO01019816.1:0-15557 GCA_018403395.1 Gorsachius goisagi
TTTTCCAACCAAAGTGATTCTATGATTCTATGATTAATTCTTGCTTAATATTAAAACAACAATACGATGGGGAGCAAGGATAGTCTATGTATTGTAGCGATAGGACAAGGAGTAATGGCTTTAAACTGAAAGAAGGTAAATTTAGATTAGATAAAAGGAAGAAATTCTTCACTATGAGGGTGGTGAGGCACTGGTTGCCCAGAGAAGTTATGGATACCCTATCCCTGGAAGTGTTCAAGACTGGGTTGGATGAGACTTTGGGCAATCTGGTCTAGTGGAAGGTGTCCCCGCCCTTGGCAGGGGGGATTGAAACTAGGTGATATTTAAGGTCCTTTCCAACCCAAACTATTCTATGATTCTGTGATTTAATTTTTATAAGGATACCGATAGCAACTAATACACTTACAGTCTGGTAAGAAAAAATTAAAATCACTAGTATCTTATTTCTAAGCAAATCTATTTATCTGTGGTTTCTTCCCTCAAAAAATATGGCTGGAGTTTCCTCACTTTATGCCAAAACTCAGGCCTAGACTGAGCATTTTGGTCTGCCTAAAGAACTTGTTAATGAGAGACGAACCCTACCACCTGTTTTATTGCAGAACAGAGAGCAATCCCACACCATATGGGTCTTTAACACCTTCCTGCAGGGTGAAGATAGTTGTTCTGGGTAAAACCTCTGTGTCACAGTTGTGGGGCAGGCTGTGAGCAGCCTTTTTCACAGTATTTGGAAAGAGGAAGGCTGCAATATTTTCCTCCTTTTTTGAGCAGTCAGTCCTCATATCTCCTCACACTATTGTTTCAAAGGCCTGACACAAATGAGGGTAGGCATTTCAGTTCCCTCAAAAGGGATGAAGAAAGCCCTGGAAGTTGGGGTACAGTCTGCAACAGCTTGTGAGTTAAGCTATGCAAAAAGCTTAAAAGTTACCAAGCCATGGTGAATGATGTTATTTTTCAATTTAACAGGTGTTGTTTACTTACACTAACAGCCTTGATAAATGTTCCAAACCACTATTTTGTTGCTTCCTTCATGATACTCTTAGTCAAGTAGCCTTGTCCTGCAGAACAGCTACTGAGATCAGGGGTGGCCAGACACCATCCTGTAGCAGAAGATTAGACTGGATAGGCTTATATATAGGATACTGCTCTAGTTTGCAAAGTGACACCAACATCCATTCCCTTCCTTATGGTGCTGAGGAAATAACAACCCTCCAACACTATCAGGTCTGTTAAACAGCCTAAATCAGTAGCAACATTTTGAGTCTGGAAGCAGGTGAAAGGCCTTAGGTCTAATCCTCCTCTTCCCTTCTGTAACAGAACTCCTATCAATAGTAATGGGCTCAGGAATTGCTTAGTAGTTTTTGATCCAGCAAGCAATCTGGAAAGTGCATAGGGGTCCATTTGGAGAAGGGCATGTGTCAAGCAAAAAGCAGAACATTTGCCTTGATGGGAAAGAGTTTGGAAAGGTCACATAAAAGCTACAATCTCCTCCCTCCCCGCCCCTTGCCTCTATTTGAAGTATAATTGATCCTGCTGTGCATGAGGCCTCAAATCCATAAACAAGAATGCTCTTAGACTCTTACTCTTCCTGAGAGTAAGCGTTGAGACTTAGGTGGATTGAACTGACAGAGGTTTATTCAGAATAGCTCAGTATGAGAGTCAGATCTCAAAATAATGATTTGATTTCACTGAGGGGCATGGAAGATCTTTTAAAATGTGTGTTCAGACCCACAGGTATCAATAGGTCAAAGTACACTCAGGGCAGTTTCTAAACAACCCCTCCATAGCCATCAAGTTGTGAATTGGAGGTACTATTACGATCCCTCATTTTATGGAAAGGAGCCTTCAGATCTGCTCCCTAGTGACAAAATTAACTTCAGAAAACCCCGAGAATCTTGAAAGAACATCAGAGTGGGGGCACTGGGTGGAGGCAGTGTCAAAGAGAAAGAAAAGTAAGAATGAGCATTATACTTTGATTAAACTTTTCTTCCCCTGCAGTGTTGAGGGCATCTTGTGAAAAGAACATCTCTGTAGGTGGGATTTTTTTTGTCCCACAAGCTCTCACAGTCTGTGTTTAAAAATATCAGCTTTTACTTTAGGCAAAAGGAGAAGCATTTGTGTTATTAAAGAAGATGAGTAAAGATTGTTGCCAGCAGAACAGATTTGATCCGCATTGCAGCAATGCAGCATCTGGATTAAGTATAATAGTTAATCTGCTGGCTGTGTTAGTGAAGTTGCCTTCTGTAGTGAAATGCTTGAGCACTGGCTTTAAATCTCAGGGATCCTGGGGTGGTTTGCACAGCAATATCTTCCATAATTAATTGCATGTGTAATGCAGTCCATTTGGGAGGTCTGTGATTACTTGCCTGTATGTTACCTGAAGACATTACAATATCAATAGCACTACTAATTTTAATTAAAACTTTGAAATGTCTGCCTGTTGAAATATTCATTATTATCACTTGATTATGTTGTTTTGTAATCTTCTTCACTCTCTCTTCATTACTGATTATCAAGACTATGCAAAAGTATGACACTTCAAAGCACATACCTCCTCTATAAGGACAACAGTCTTCAGAGATGTGTTTTAATTTTGGTTTTGTTAAGAGACAAAATAATGCCCCCCTCCTCAAAGTATTAAGAGTCTCTGTAATACACGGAACAAGCCCACCATCTGTTATGCCCTCAGTCCTACAGTGCAACTGCGCTCCAAAATGTTGACTGAAATTGAAGGTTCATGCAGTGGTTTGTTCATTTATCTCTTATCTCTAGATTTTTTTCATGCAGATCTACCTGATAGAGATGAGATTGAAATACACATATATCCCAAACAGACTCAGTCCATGTCACAGTTTGCACTTGTAGTCCAAGAAAGATATGTGTGCGTTAGAGCAAAGGAATTACACCTTAGGAAACACTGTATGTGTGAGCTTCAACTCAAACTGCTTCTAAGAATCCCATCATAAGGTAAAAATAACCAAATATCTATATTGTTGACATTGTTGATCAAAGGTAGAACAATAGAAAACAGCTTGGTCAGGGATATTCCTTTGCAAAAAAGTGAAGAGGGAATACATTCAGGATGCACCATGTACACATGAGAATCAGTTACCCACCTCTGTTTCTGTTAACGAATAACAGAAAAGCTGTCTCCAACTTTGTGGATAAAAGGGTTGAAAATCTTTCAGTGGACATGTCATTGCTCCACCAGTTAAGTCATTGTAATTGGCTTGACTCTATATTTTTTCAAGAAGCAAGGTGATTGACCTAGCCTGCAGTGACAGAATAACTGATAATTCAATTTCATATAGTTTTCCTTTAAAATGTTCTAATCTACCATGACATAAACAGCAAACTCTCAGACTGTCACTGAGAGCCTATAAAAATGGATTTTTGTAATCTGAAATTCCACCTTCTAAGTCTCAAAAAAAGTATTTTGACTTCAACCCGGTACTTGAACATTAATTTTTTTTTCTATCAGTGGCCCAAAGTCTCATTTCCCAAAACCTCCCTATCCCCCCTTCCTTCAGATTTCTTTTTGTCTCAAAAAAATCCATCCCTCAAGCTGCATCTATTGGGATGGACAAAAGAATTTCGGTGATTTCTGTTCAAGCATCAGAAATTATTTTAGAAAACTAACCATTCATTCAATTAGAGTTATGAGAAATTTTTACAGAAGCTTGTAGCCTGGGACTAGTCAGAACACAGCACTCCACGGGCATTATATAACAGATCCAGGCATCTAGAAAGCCACATGAAAATAAAACTTCAACATTAATGGAGCGAGAAAAGGTTGTGAATAACTGCTGCCAATAAATAGCAGCTCCTTTGGAAGGAAGAATGACCTCAAGAACAGAAATAAAGTGTGCTGATGCTCACAGACTACAGAAGGTAAGAATTAGTTTGCCAGCACTACAGAAAATTCTGCAGCAGCTGATATTTTTATATACTGTATAAAAATAACTACCACTATTTCTTTTTCCCATCAGTAATTTCATTGCTTTAATTGTAATCAGCTTGATAGTAGTTATTTCCTTAGTGCCCTATGCAACAAAATATTAAGAAGATGGTTTTGCAGACTATTAAAGAGATAATTTAAAAAGAATTGTCCACTGCAATAGCTATGAGGTATAATATTCATAGACTCAGCAACTATCAGGCCTAAAGAGATGATCTGTGACCATCTGCAGCACATCATGCTGCCCCAGGACTTCTCTGAATGGAGGAATCTCCCTTGCATCTAGTGCAGATGTGCTCAGCCTGGTGATACACTCAGTTCATCACCCTCATTTGTGGGAGATTTGGGATGGGCTGTAAGCTGTATGGACTATTCCAGAAAGCCAGGAACTTTTCTAGAGAGGCTTTGTGGAATAAGTAGTAGCTCACTGAAAGTCCAGGATGATTGGACACTGGTGCCCCTCAGGCAAACAGTGCACACTCGTGGCAGGTCCTTGTTTGAAATGGGGGCAAAAGCAGGGCTGCAAGCCTGAAGACAGTATCATATAAGAATATATCCCACCTAGATTTAAAATTGTCCAATGTTGATATGTTCACTGCAGTAGTAGACTGAAAACACTGGTCACCTATATATTTCTGACTACAGCTCAGAAATTTTGTTATAACATATCAATATTTTTAATTTCTAGCTATTGCATCTTGTTGTATCACTGCCAGCTAGACAGAAGAACCTGCTATTGTAAAATTTCTCTTAGGCACTTACATTTTTCAAATTGCCAACTAATTTCCATCTTGTTAAGCTAAAGAGATGAATTCCAGGCTGAGTGATTTAGGTGCTTAAACAGAAGTACCATTTTAGATGCTCTGATATATCTTGCCTGGCCTTCAACTGCTCATTTAGAAAGGCACTGGTCTCCTTTAAGTACTGGGTCATAGCTGCCGTCTCCTCCCAGATATCTTGCATTATAACCCAGCCAGTAACTTCTTTTGTTTAGAACAGGCCTAACTATCTGACTGGGATACTCCTCTCCATCCCCTCTGGGACTGTCAGGCCTCTTCCAGATTCAACAAGTCAAAATAAGGTACTCACAATAATTTCTCAGTTTTGAACACCAGATGAGGACTGAGAGGAATTAAAATGTATATAATGATGATGGTTGCTGAAAATGGAAGAAGCCTGGTAAAAGGAGATTAAAAGCTACAAGCAAAAGGATAAAATACTTGCAGTTGGTATGATGACTGCTAAAAGACACTGTCAGAGATACCAACTGTATGCTGTCTATCAAAAAAGCTTTGAAAAGGCCAAATAAAAGCAAACACAGTTGAACAGCAGAGTAATGGTGGCCAGAAGCGAGCATGAGTTAGGGCAAATTAAAAGCAAAAATGGAATAAGGATGAAGATTTTGAATAAGCTGCAAAGGATAAAAAAAAAACAGTTATTTTTTTTTTTCTTCAACTTGATCAAAATGAAGAAGCTTACCAGCAAGCTTGTAGAACAGACAGATTCTCAGGATGTAAAGGGAATGGTCAGAGGCGATCAGTCTGTAACAGAAAAGCCAAATGAGTTATTTGTCTCAATGTTTTCTTGAAGAGAATGTGGGGAAGTCTTTACAAGGGCAGAACATGAGGAATGATCTCAAAAGGAAGTGTCAAGTTAAATTTCTCAAACTGAAAAGGTTTTAGGCAAATAGGTAAAATGAACAGTGTTAAAGAGCCAGGTGATATTCTTCCAAACATTTGACCAGAACTTTAAAATGAAATTGCGAGTTAATCCCAGTAGCAGACAATGGTAGCATAGCTACCTAAATAATTTCCAACATCTGGGGACTATAAAGTGGCAGGTGACAAAGGAGATATAGGGGACTAGAGACTAGACTTTGATTTTCCTACTGGGTATATAAAAACATAATAAACAACTGACAAGTAAATAGAATTCAAGAATGCAGTCTTTCTTGTATAGGTACAAGAATGTGACACATGGCAAAGAATTAGCAGGGCTTTCATATAGGGAAGTCATGCCTCACAAATAACCTAGTGTTCTTTGAAAGACTCAGTGATATAGGAATATAATTACCAAGCTGATCTACTTGGATTTCCAAACAGCTTTTGACATGATTTCTCATCAAAAAGGTTTAAGAAAACTAAGCTGTCTTGAGATAAAAGACAAATTCCTCCTGTGGCCTAATAAAAGCAAATGTGATAGCAAATGCAAAGATGGGAAAATGTGATTATGTGATTACGTGAAAGGAAACAAAAGGTACTGATAAGGAGAGGCATTACAATGGGTGCTGCTGCTCAGGAAGTCTAGCTGTTCAATATATTCATAAATGACCTAGAAAAGAAAGTAGATACAGGGTAACAAAATTTGCTGATCATGAGATATTATTCAAGGTATTCAACTCTCAAATTGACTGCAAAGTGTTACAGGAGAATTTCATGATACTGAATGACTGGACAGTAAAATGACAGATGAAATTCAAGGTCAATATATGCAAAGAGATGCACATGGAGAAACACATCCTTAATTGTACATAGGAATGATGGGTCCTAAATTAGCTATTGCCTCTCAGGAGAGAGATCTTGAAATTATTGTTGCTGGTACTATTAAAACATCAGCTAAATGCTCAACAGCGGTCAGAGGAACAAAAAGTATTATAAGAACGGTTAGGAAATGAAATGAGAACAAAATATAAATTATCATCACTTTATAAATGTGCGGTGTACCACATCTTGTATAGTGTGTATAGTTCTTGTTTATGCTTCTTGAGAAGGTAAAAGTGAAACAAAAAAGGTCAAGGGATTGGCTTCTTTCCAGGAAAAAACTTAAACAGGTTGAAAAAGAGATGACTCAGGATGATGTGATATATATATATATAAAATGAATCAAAATGAAATAATAAATATCATGGAGAAGATACATGGAGAAAGTTTATTCATCTTCACAGAGAATTATATAAAGGGCATGAAATAAAAATAGCAGCTAGAGACAGAAAATAAACAAAAGGAAGTATGTTTTTACACTGTGTGTAATTGAGTTGCAACACTCCTTATGGGGGCATGTGGTGGTGATGAGACGTAGAGCTGGATTCAAAATCCGCTGAGAGCGTGAGCTGCTAAACACCATGATGCATCTCCTGAATTCCATCAACTGCACGTTGTTGGAGTGAGACAGAGGTGGAGGTACCACACAGCCCTTGCCTGGCCTTTTAATGTTTCCTTAACCATCTGCCAGTTGCAGCTGTCCTTCAGGGGATATCGAGAAAGATGTACCTTCCTTCTTACCTGCTACAGCCATGGTCTTGTTGCCGAACTCTCGTTATTTATCTTTTGATAATACCAAGAAAATCCCTTCCTATTAGGCACTATGCATGCACAGGGTGAGTGCCTCACCTTGCCATGAAGTCCTTACTTGAAGACCCTGTTAAAACAAAGGCTTACTGTTTCACAGATAAGGAAGTTTGCTTCAGCAAGATTATATACCTTGTCCAAGGTCACACAGAGAGCATGTTGCAATGTGCTGTCGGTAAGATCACACTTGCACTCCAAATGCGGCTAGGAAATATGCCACAGATTTTAGTCATGAGCGTTTTTAATTATCTGGGTCTTGCTTGGGTCATTATTCTAAGTCATTTAGGACCATGGTCTTATTAATTATGCAGCAACTTTCTGTATCCAGTGATTTAATTATACAATATTACCTCATTAAAGACAACAAAACTGACCAAAATAAAGGATTATTTAATACACATAATTGAATCCTTCAGCTTTTAATCATATTAAACATTGATTATTAATTAAGTGAAATGGAAAGCACTGTCACCTTAACAGAGGAAAAAGCAGAGATGAATGAACCAAGGCTTTTCACTGGCTGTCTGAAGGTGGGGATATTAGAAAACTCACGGGTGTCCATTACTGGGAACAGAATCCTGATGTTGTTGAGACAGGTACATGCAAGTGTCCAAAATGGACATGCCAGGCGTGGCAACTCTTTCTGGGTTCTGCTCTGCACAACGTAGTCCCAAACTGAAAAGCAGGTTTAGCCATTTGCCAGGCATTTCATCTGTGTAATGTGTTTGATGGCACTTCAACTCTTAGAGAAATTATTTGATGAATAACAGTATTTTAAATCATTCAGCAGTCACATTGTGCTGTTAAAAATGTATCTTCTGTCTCTTTTATGTTCCTTTTTTTTCTTTTACTCAAGTAGAAAAACAGCATGGTTAGGATCCTCTAGTATCCCACAGTTTCCTAAAAAACCAAACAGGTTGTTTGAATTTTCACCTTTACTTTTATTTTCTACTGTTCCTAAGGTTTTTCTGGGATAATTTTATATTCTTCAAATTTCCTGAAGATTTGTCATTTAATAGGAATAACTTAAAACTTTTTTCCTTCTTTTTTCTCCTTTCCAGCCCTTTTCCTTGAATATGCCATTGCCAAAACCAGTCTAACTTAGATTTTTTTCCCTTCCTTTACTGCCTTTTTCCTTTGTCTGTAGGACACCCACTGTGAGGTTCTTTCTCATCTCAGCTGCCTCTATCATTTTTACCTTTGTCCTGGTTCTTCGGGAGCAGAGTGTTCAGGCCTTCCGTGCTGCCAGTGTCTTTTTTCTCTCCTCTCATCTTTATTGCCTTTGAGCGAACTACTGCACAGTACCTTTACCCCATGAACCTCAGAGACCCAAAACAGGTCAGGAGAACTTGGCTGAAGGGAGCAGATAGCAATGTATACTATTGCATTAAATAATCAATGTCTATGACTGTACTGCCTGTTCCGGTGCAATTAAAGTTGCAGATCAGTGGTGTGTTGAAAAACTCTTGAGGAAAGTATTGAAGTCAAATGGTTCCCTTCCCTAAAAAATTATGAGGCAAGAGCTGCATGGTAAAAGCAGTTGTAGTAATTCCAGTCCCAAATCATATTTTCCTTCCTTTGGTTACTGAAATATCTCTCTTAAAATCTAAGCCACTGTCAGCAGCAAAAATACAGCATATATGTTATGAAAATGCCTGCTCGCTCATATCTCAAACCTCATGTCTTATATATATTAGGATGGAGAAGCAAAGGTAATAGTAGCATGTGTGACATATACTATTTTGCATACAGGCAACAGACTTGCATTATGCTGCATGCAGGATGCAGTAAATTAAGCAGTTAAAGGAAGACCAACGCAGCCTTTAAAAAGTGAAGGAGTACTGAAATTTGGTACTAAACTATATTAACTCCTACAGGCTTTCTGACACTTAGGAAGTCTCAGTTTGGACCACCGTTAGAAAAGCCTGTGAGACTTTCCTCTTTGTAAAGCCATTTTTCTGTAGCAAGATCGACACTCCAAAGTCACTTTTCTCTGAATATAAAACCCTAACCAAATCTTCCAAAGTATTTTTTCACCTGAAGAAAGAGAACCATAATGTTGCATACAAACAGGGCTTCTGAGGATTAGAGGGGAAAAAAACCAGTGATTTTATGAGACACAGTAGTGTTCATAGTGTCTTTGATTCATCCTCAGTAGAAGGCTCATCTCCTACTCTAATGGAAGGAAGCAGAATAATAAAGTAAATTTAATAGCTATGAGCTTGAAGGGAAAAAGATTCAGAATGTCTTGTCTGCGTGTGGTTGCTTCTGATTGCTTTTCTGTCTTAAGGTGGGCTAGCTCTTTGATGCTGTTGTTAAAAAAACTCTTTCAGATATGAATTATTGCACCCATCTTCCAGGCCAGAAAAACTAAGAAGAATGAGGAAAGTTACTTACTCCCTAAATTATGCAGTGAACTAACAGCAGAGCTGGAAATAGAAACTACATCTTCTGAGTCTTGGCTCAGTGCCTGTATTTTTCATGCTTATGGTGAGAAAAGAGCTTTTCCTGTGCTACCAGGACTTGATCACCTGCATGTTTTTTCTTAAACGCCTGAGGTTCTTTATCTTTCTACACCCCCTTGGTGAGGTTATGGAGGTGTGAAAAAGGGTTTAATGTCTTTAGAAAGCTCTTTGAGGGTGTAATGTTATAAAGTTTTCTTTATGAAAGAAGTGGGTGAAGCTACCCAGACGCAAGAGACCATTCTGGTCTCATTAAGGAAAACCTTCACACCAGGGCTGCACACCAGGTTTGGATCTCAGAAGGTGACTGTTCCTTTGCCTGTGACACATCTGTGTTTTAAGAGGTCACACTGTGAGAGATGGTGGTGTTGCGCTGACTAACCCTCATAAAGAATGGACTCAAGCCTTGGTCCTGGCTCGGGATTCAATAGGAATGCCAAGTTTGTCTATTCTCATGTTCAGAAAAGCACTACCATGTTTTGAATCAGCTATAACTTAGAGTTGAGTTTTGGTTTGTAACTATGATGTGTTACAGTGATCAAGTTGAAAAGTCAGCAGCCAGCTACTAATACAATGATACGGGTGTAAAATAGTCGTTGGAGGATGGCATTTTACCCACCCATGACTAGTGATGGAAAACTGAGAGAAGTGTGTATTAGAATGTGCTAAGAAATATAGGAGAGCGGCCAAAGACTAAATCAAAAATGATGACAAGAGAGCTAGAATAGTGGTTGCAATCCAACCCATATTCAGTCAATGGACAATAAGGGTTGTGACAATTCCCAAGATCCAGAGACGACTGGTGCTCTACAGCAAAGAAAGCTTTTGGAATTGCTCTGTAATTAATCCCAGATCTGGTTCTTAGACTGATACCTGCAAACTGCCCAGTAAGCGTTGATTTTCAGAGCTCTAAGCGCATCTGCTGAAGTCTTAGGTGACCAGACTTTTGTCTTTTAATAAAATGAAATTGCAGAAGGGAGTCAGAGATTCTCTTCACTGCAAGCCAATCTGTAAATAGGGATACTCTACTTTTCACCAACCCCAATTCAGCAAAACAAGTCTTTGCATGTTTTAGAATGTACTGAAGGACACAGCTGCACAGGAAAGGGGGAGTACTCCCATACTATCATCTTGCTCAGTCAGTGGCTTGTGAAGATAAATAGAGGTTCAGGCTTATGACACTGAATGGATATGATTGGTGAAATGCTGCTCCACTTCTAGGTAATGAGAGCTTTTCCATTGCCTTTGGTGCAGACATGATTTATTTTAACCATTAAACTTTAAGCACATAAACCTCTTTCACCTGGAATAATTGTTAATAATAATTAAAACAATGTGAAATCAACATTTGATGTGGGAGCTCTGAACTACATAAATTTGAAATATGCATGTAAATGTAATATTTGGTATTTCCTTGATTGCTTTAGTATAATGTTATCTCATGAATTATGTTATTAAACTGCTATGATTTTAATAACAGTTATTTTTAATATACATACATATAAACACGATGTCATTTTCCTGGCATAAATCATATTTTTGCATGCAGTTTGTTCCATTCTTGTCTCTTATTTTTATGGATTTTTAAAATTTTGGTGTGTTTGTTTCTCAAGTCTGAAGAGGTCAGCTAGTGTACCTACACAATGAACCAAATTAGAAAGAAATTAAATCCTCTGCTGCTTGTCCTTCTCACCACTTCCTACTATATTGTAGTGACAGCATGAAACTTATTTATCACTGTAAGGAAATATAAGCAGCTATTCAGAAAAAGGAAACACCATCCTTACCTTTGTGCAACTTTGTGCAAACGCAATTGACACACAGTGTAGAATTGAGCTTTCTGCTCTGCAGGGAGGTGAGTGAAATGATAAACCCTTAAAGGCCTCTGCAGAAAAGCAGTTGAGGCATGAAGAATATGCACACTGTTTCCTTAGTTAATTTTGTATGTCTTGTGGTAAATTATTTTGTCTTTATTAATATTAGAGATGTTGCAGTGATGACACTGCTAGAACTGTGTTTCACTAAAACCATCTAGGCACAGTTCTTGGTGCTTTAGTCAGAGGAGAAATGAAAAGACAGCAGAGAGCTTTCCAGAAGAATACAATTACCTCCAAAAGTGACTGTGCTGGTTTTGCGCCTTGATGCATGAAGAAATAACTCACCTATCCCCAAAGCACACACAAACATCTTATCTTCATATATATGTCAATATGAGGTTTTACATATTGTGAGTCCACCATATAAATTAGGCAAAACCTACCAGGGAATAAACAATATGTATACACAAGGATGAACTAAGAATTCACCATTGGAAAGATTTAGCCAAAATTGACGTTATGATATTCCACCCATTGTAAAACACAGCAATGCAATGGGGTTGCAATTTCTTTTACTGCATTCTTGGTCCTTTTGCAGACATTTTGCAATGTCACCTAAGCACCTGTTTGGAAAATTATATCTAGAGTTACCTGTACTAAATGCAAGACTAAACAAGACGATCCCAACCTACCAAATTTTATGAACTGAAATGCAGAAAATAAGTCCTGAGGAATAGCTAGGAAGCATATTATACTTTGCTCTAGGCCAGATGCAAAAAATAGCAAAAGGAATGAAGAAAAGAAAAGCAGGGTTTTCAAAACATGTTTTCTTGCCTGCAGATCCCAGGCTGCGCAAAACTATTTCAAATGTACGCTTAACCCGTTGAGTGGACATGGGCAGAAACTTTTAGACAAAGTGGTGTTTGCAAGAACCTGCTAGCAACAGTGGATGCCAAAATTTGGCACTGCTGATGGGGTTGCCATGTGGTTTCTAAGTGTCAACCTTTTAGATGTTTTTAATGTTGTTTTTAATATTCATTTTTGCATTTGCTAAACCAAATATTCTGCTGTTTTGGCTCAAACAATCAAGAACAATGAGCTAGTTTTAGAGTTTGAAAGCCAAACAAAAATATTAATTGACCTGGACTGTTTTCACTCCCTGATTTTTTGGTTCTTGTGATACTACTCTTCAATAATATCACAGCAGTGACATTTTTTATAGCTGGATGACTATGACCACTCATTTTTTGGGTGCAAAGGAAATTCCCAGAAAACGCAGCAGGTAAGACACTTCACCTGTTCTTTTTTGTGGCCTGTGGAGGAAACCATGGAAGCTACCGAAGGTGTCAGCCTGTTGTTGGGCACTAGGAAGGAACAGTGCTTCTCAGAGGTCCATCCTGAAGCCTTCCTTTTTCTGAAATGGCAATCAGGTGGCTTCATCTTTTGGTCCATCTTTTGGTGGGGGAATTGCTGATCTCCCTTTTTTGGGTCTTGCCTGTGGCAGCAGGGCAGGCCAGGGGTAGGTGGGCACACGAGTGGGACTAAGCCGTGAGCTGACTTGTGCCGGTCACAGATGGTTCCAGCCAGCTCCAAGACCCATGGGGATGGCTGGCGCCCACCAGGTAACACAAGAGGCCAGGCAGGTGCTCCTGGGGGTGAGTGGCAGCCACAGGAGGAGGAGAAATGGGGTAGATAGGTGGAAAGGATGGTGATTTTGATGCAACCCAGGATATGGTTGGCTTTCTGGGCTGTGAGTGCACATTGCCAGTTCATGTCCAGCTTTTCATACACTAGTATCCCCAAGTCCTTCTCCTCAGGGCTGCTCTCAATCCCTTCATCCACCAGCCTGTATTGATACTGGGGGTTGCCTCAACCCAGGTGCAGGACCTTGCACTTGGCCATGTTGAACTTCATGAGTTTCACATGGGCCCGATTCTCAAGCTTGTCCAGGTCCCTCTGGATGACATCCCTTCCCTCAGGCGTGTCAGCCACACCACTCAGCTTGGTGTCATCTTCAAACTTGCTGAGGGTGCACTCAACCCCATTATCTATGTCATTGATGAAGATATTAAACAGTACTGGTCCCAATCCAGACCCCTGAGGGACACCACTCATCACTAGTCTCCATCTGGACATTGATCCATTGACCACTACCCTCTGGATGTGACCATCCAACCAATTCCTCATCCACCAAACAGTCCACCCATCAAATCCATATCTCCCTGATTTAGAGAGAAGGATGTTGTGGGGAACCATGTCAAAGGTGATGCAAGTCCAGATAGACAACATTCGTAACTCTTCCCTTGTCCACTGACGTAGCCACTCCATCATAGCAGGTTGTTAGGTTGGTTAGGCAAGACTTGCCCTTGGTGAAGCCATGCTGGTTATCTTGAATCACCTCCCTGTCCTCCACGTGCCTTATCATAGTCTCTAGGAGTATCTGTTCCATGATCTTCTCAGGCACAGAGGTGAGGCTGACAGTTCAGTAATTCCCAGGGTCCTCCTTTCTACCCTTTTTAAAAACAGGTGCAATGTTTCCCTTTTTCCAGTCATCAGGAACTTCACCTGACTGCTATGACTTTTCAGATATCACGGAGATTGGCTTGGCAACTACATTGGCCAATTCCCTCAGGACTCTGGGATGCATCTTGTCAGGTCCCATAGACTTATGTATGTTCAGGTTCCTCAGGTGGTCAAAGACCTGATCTCCTCTTACAGCAGGAGGAACTTTGCTCCTGCAATCCCCATCTTGTGGTCCATCCACTTGATAGGTGTGGGAAGAGAGGTTGTCAGTGAAGACTGAGGCAAATAAGTTGTGAGTACTGCAGCCTTCTCCTCATCCATTGTTACTAGTTTGTCAGTCTTGCTTATTAGGGTGGTAAACTTTCTTTGACCTTCTTTTTCTGGCTGACATACCTGTAGAAGCCTTTCTTATTATTCTTTGCGTGCCTATGAAGTTCAGCTCCATCCACGCCTTGGCCTTGCTGCCCCTACATGACTGGGAAGCATCCCTTTACTTTTCCCAGGATACCTGTCCCTGCTTCCACTGCCTGTGCGTTTCCTTCCTGTCCTTTGGTTTGACCAGTGACTCTTGACTCAGCCATGCCAGTCTTTTGTCTTCCTGTTGTGGTTCAACCTGGCAGGTAGCTGAACACCACACAGCCGCTCGCTCACTCACAACCACCTCAGTGGGATGGGGGAGAGAATCTGAAAAAAAAAGTAAACCCCGTCGGCTGAGATCAAGACAGCTTAATGAAACAGCAGAGGAAAAAAGTAATAATAATAATAATAGAATACACAGAATATACAAAACAACTGATGCACAACGCAATTGCTCGCCACCCACTGACTGATGCCCAGCCTGTCCCTGAGCAGCGATCGCTGTCCCCTGGCCAACTTCCCCCATTTTATATACTAAACATGATGTCATATGGTATAGACTAACCCTTTGGGCCAGTTTGGGTCAGCTGTCCTGGCTGTGCCCTCTCCCAGCTTCTTGTGCACCTGGCAGAGCAGGGGAAGCTGAAAAAGTCCTTGACTAGTCTAAGCACTACTTAGCAACAACTAAACCATCAGTGAGTTACCAACATTCTTCTCTTACTAAACCCAACACACAGCACTATGACAGCTACTAGGAAGAAAACTAACGCTATCCTGGCCGAAACCAAGACACTTCTTTTTCTGATTTCTTATACCTGGAGACTGAGAGCTCTTGCGCTCTATGGAAATAATTCTTAAAGATCTGCCAGCTTTGTTCTGCTCCCTTGTCTCTGAGGAGCAGTTTCCCAGGGGAGACCATTGATTACTTGGACAAGCTGGAGAGGTGGGCCTGTGTGAACCTCATGAGGTTCAACAAGGCCAAGTGCAAGGTCATGCACCTGGGTCGGGGTAACCCCCAGTTTCAATACAGGCTGGGGGAAGAAAGGATCAAGAGGAGCCCTGCCGAGAGGGACTTGGGGGTACTGATGGACAAAAA
>BOSO01019816.1:15628-40312 GCA_018403395.1 Gorsachius goisagi
AACTGTTGGAGCGGGTCCAGAGGAGGGCTACAAAAATGATCCGAGGGCTGGAGCACCTCTCCTGTGAGGACAGGCTGAGAGAGTTGGGCTTGTTCAGCCTGGAGAAGAGAAGGCTGCAGGGAGACCTGATTGTGGCCTTTCAGTACCTAAAGGAGACCTATAGGAAAGACTGGGAAAATCTGTTTAGTAGGGCCAGCTGTGACAGGACAAGGGGGAATGGTTTTAAACTGAAGCAGGGTAGGTTTAGAATGGATATAAGGAAGAAATTCTTTACAATGAGGGTGGTGAAACACTGGAACAGGTTGCCCAGAGAGGTAGTGGAGGCCCCATCCCTGGAAACATTCAAGGCCAGATTGGACGGTGCTCTGAGCAACCTTATCTAGTTAGTGGTGTCCCTGCTCACTGCAGGGAGGTTGGACTAGATGACCTCTAGGGGTCCCTTCCAACCCAAAACATTCTATGATTCTATGACTAACTCCTTGAACAGCTGGAAGCTTGCTTTCCTAAAATTCAGGGTCCTGACTTTACTCTTCACCTGACCCAGATCCCTCAGGACTGTGAACTCCATCGGTGTGTGATCATTGCAGCCCAGGCTGTTTCCAGTCTTGATGTCAGTGATTAGCTCACTTGTGTTGGTGACCATCAGGTCCAGTATCGCATACCTTCTGGTAGGGCTGTCTATTTATGATGCTCCAAGGATACTCATTGGGCTGAAACCCGGCGCAGGGAGGGGGGAGAAGAGGTGTTTCCCTCAGTGTTTGTTTAATTGTTTGTCTTCCTGTTTTTCTTAATCTTGAATCAGTAATTAAAAATTGATGTTAATTGGCAATGAATTACCTTAAGTGCAATTCCCCAAGCTGGTACTGTTTTGCCCATGACAGGTCCTTATCCTGAAACATTTGCTTCTGATGATATTACTGAGGAGGAGTTTCAGTGATGAAGGAATCAAGGTTAGAAACGGCCATGAAATGATGGAGCTTTTTCAGATGACAATCTCACAGACCTCAGGATATGGATGGCTGTGTTCCTCCTCTTTTCCCCTGCCCTTCTTCCTCCCTATTTCCCATTCCCTTTCCCTTCCTGTTAGGGAAGGCAGCACCGCCCCCATAAGAAAGCAGCTTTGGTGACAGGGCACAGAGCAGACATGCAACAAGGAGAAAACTTCAGAAATGATACAGTGGATATTCTCAAATTGTTGGAGGTGCATGTCCTTGAAACTAATGCAGTACATGAGTTAACCTTTAAGGATGGCTGCATGCTGCCAGTGTTGTATAAGGAATTTTACATCTTTATTTAAACTACATTATTAAAATGAATGTAAAGTAATCTACTGTAATGCCTTATCCTTTCCTGCACCGAGTACACTTGACAGGAGGAAAAAGGATGCACTTATTATCTGTCTGATGAATAAATGCAAAAATAAATCATTATTATGAAGCTTTCTTATATAGGTCTGTTTCAGATATTAAACCATTATATCTTGCCTCTAAACTACATTATTCCCCAATGCAAACAGAAGTTTTCACAAGGTGGCATTTCCTGCTACATATTTGAATTTATATAAAGTAAGGCAGACAGTGCTCAACATATATCAGTAAAAGCCTTTGATTTATATTTCCTAGAACTAGGTCGCATAAAGCATTCCTTTTAGGATGAGGATATATATGTGCCTGCTTATATGAGCATCTTTGGCTCTGAATGAGAATATATAGCTGTGTTAAACAGATATTTGTCAGGCAAAATAATGGCATATTGTTTTTCTCTGAGTTAAAGGTGATAATTACTCATGGTTTATATGAAGCCATCAGTAATACACAGCTTCTCTGATATTTGCTATTCACCCTGTAGGCACCCCTGTAAGTTTACCCCCAATGCCTGTTACTGTCTTGGTGGTGGTTGATCAACCTGAGAAAAAGAGAGTTATGGTGGGAAATGGCGTCCTGTGCCACAGAGTTCAGGACTCTGCTATTGCAGATAGCCACACTATATAACATCTTTTCAGCTCATCACTCCCTATGTTAAAACTCTCTAGTTTTGCTGGAATGCATTATTCTTCAAGAAAGTATTACACAGTCTCACTTTGCTGAAGAGTAGAGCTTTCTTCTCCTTGTGGAGCTGTTGGATAAATGTTAATGCTCAGTTTATACTCATTAATTCATGCACCTACAGAGACCTTTAAATTAAAGAGCTCTACTTCTTCCTGTAGTTTATCACAAATCATGTTGTGCTTACAAAGCGCAACCCAATCTACTCCCAAACTTTATAAACTATATTTTTTTATTATCATCTAATAAAACAGGCCTTTGATTTCCCCAAATTACTTTGCAGTCCTTACATTAGTCCTTTGTAGCCTGTGTTCATCTTCTTTGAACACTGATGTTCAAAGCATTGCAAATGAAGCCAAGGCAGTGTCTTGTACAGAGCCCTAATGCTTCCGTGTTACCGAAATATCTCACCTGAACCTCATCAGAGGATCACATTTGCCTTTTTTTCTTGCCTGTGTTACAGACACAGTCATTTTATGACTGATTAAATCAGCAAATGCAAATGTTAATAAAATAGCAACACCGAGGAAGTAATAGATTTTTAAGTGGCTAGATTTAATAAAGAGTTAATTTGGCCAGTCTGATACTTTTTTTTCTTTTTGGTGCTAGGTGCAGATGGTGCTAGGTGCAGACAATGGTTGGTAGCAAAGCTTACACTGATTACAACTGACTGGCTGATCTCTGTGAGGAAGTCCAAAATCTGGAACTTTGCCCTTTGGGCTGACTGAATATTGCCTTGCTGTAAGGCACAGAGAAAATAATGAGGAGTGGAAGGTAGACAGAGAAGGTGTGTGAGAGGAAATTAATGGGTTTATGTACACTGAATGCCCAAGAAGAGACACTTTCTCTGAGAAATACAAACTCAACCACTTTCCTTAATTCACCCTTTACACTTGAATAATTTATTTTCAGTTTGTTACTAGTTGTGTTTTGGCTTCCACTCTTGCACTGAGGGGTGGAGCTAGGTCTGTTCCTGAAGGCTTTCAGCTTTTGCTGAACCAGCTGTTTTTGGGCTCTGCACATGGGAATGTGGCAATGAGATACGGTAGGTATGAGTAGGTAATGCAGTGAGGCAGGGCTCTCTTTAAATTGGGACTGAACTGAATAAATTTAAGGGAATGCTGTTAAAAATGTGGTTTGTGACCTATTTTTCTCTTGCTTTTCACCAAGAAAGGTGATAGTCTAGGAGTCATCTTCAAGCTTTAATGAACCCCTACCTTCTCCTAGTTGAACTCTGAGAGGAAGGAAGCATCCCAGTTAATAAATGCCAGGAGCCAAGCTTAACTTAACTTGACTATGTGAACGATAAACTTTTTTCCTGCAGGATTGATTTTAAAGCTCTGTTGGGCTGAAAGCTTATTCACAGCGGCACAGAGAAGTCCAAGTGACTTGATTTTATCCCAGAGAAGGCTTACAGGCATTAATCTCACAGGGATGGGTTTGGGGTATGCCCTAAAGATAGGGCTGGGTATCTGTAGATACAGATAACCTGGGGGATATCTGTAAAGGAGAGGTGGAGCATGGATGTCCCATTGGCAGGGGTAGCTAAAGTATCCCTTTCACATTTGAAGACACTCAGGATGGACTTCGTGCCATCAAATGTCTCATAGCGCAGACTGCTTCAGAGGCAGGAAGCAATGAACACAGTAAACTGTTTTTTAAAAGAGATTTACCACCATTTAGGCATGTGATTGTTGGAGGGGGATTCTGAGAGGCAGCAATTTGGAGACGTTCTGGAAATCACGTGTGATGAGTCGCTTGTAGATGACATATCACAGTCTCATGCAGAGACTCCAGAACAAAAGTCATAGGCTCTTCCTTGTGTCCATGAAAGGTCTGACCCTTTTGGCTTTCTTATTCTCTTTAGGGAAGAGCAAAAATGAGACTGAACATGTACCAACTAGTGAGCAACTGAATCCTGAAGGAAACTGGCCCAAGGCTCCTCTCCAGTGCTCAGCAGTTCACATCCAGCATCATTGCTTGATCTCAGGTGTACAACCACAGAAGAATGCAGAGGGGATGAGACTTCGCAGCAGCTGGTTGAAAGTGGCTTCTTTTAACTTTCAAAGTTTATATTTTTGCTTGTTTATTTTTTGTGATATGAGCTCCTGCTGACATCACAGTTGAGCAAACACTCTCATGTCAATAGGTATGTGCTTTCCTTTTCCCTTGCAGCAGCAGAGACTACAGCAAGGTCTCAGCTGGGAAGAGAAGATCCATGTAGCTCAGGGATCTGAGGGGAACTAAGAGAGCAGACAGCCAGTTTGCTGAGCTGCTCTGTGTGTGTCTTGGCTGCAAGCAAGGGCCTTTCCATTGCAAATGGACATGATGGACATGACATTTTTTACAAGGGAAGGTATTATGTTTGGGAGGATGGGTGTCATCAAGGGTATGCATTCAGCTTCGTGAGGGAACTACAGGCTATAAATACAAGGTGGGGTGATAACATGTGGACAGATTAGTACTGGCTATATGTTTTGACAGTGGAAATTCACAGTTTGCTTGGACTGGGTAAGAAATATAAAAAACTTTTTTTGTTGTTTTTCCTTTTGCGTTTTCTTTGTGTCTTAATCCCTTCTGTCAGAAATAGGATATGGAAGCTGACAACAGAAAAGTCTGAGGTATCTTTTCCAAAGTCCTAGAAAGATTAAGGTGTAGTTTGATTTGAATTAAAAATTATTATTCTTCTGAGAAAATGGTGCTGTCCTGGACTGAGATCTTAGTCACAGTCAGTCCTGTGACAGCATCAAAAACTTGCTTTCATATTTTTTCTAGGTTACAGTATATGACTTAAACAAGCTCTTGAGACCCGTTAGAAGGATGCTCATTATTAAACTCCACTAATGTAATACATCCTCGTAAAAGGTCCTTAAGTTTGGAGCTTTTTCTGCAGTCACTCTATTAAAACATCAGCCAGGTGATTAATCCAAATGGCACTATGCAAATGATTGTTTCTATGTCTCTTCCTGTGATGCCCACATTTTTGTCTAAATGAGGATGTTTCCTTCTTCCTTCCCTTTGAAAAGGCAATTCCTTTGCCAGGGAATGTGTTTCTCAGCTGTGGACAAATGAAAATCTGAACTGGCCCTCTGAATACATTTAAAAGTTGCACATGAAAAAAACCCCAACTCTTTGGAAAGTCTTTCAATATGAAGAAAGTAAAAATCTCAAGTTTTTGAGAGGTGGAGCAGGTTAGAGCAATTACAGATGAAATTCAAAACATTGTAGAAGGCTTCTGAAAGAAGTCAAGACTTGTAACATAGAAATAATCTTCTACTATTCTTTTCCTGCCACGTGGCTTGTGCTCCTTGAATCACATGCCCAGCACTATATATCCTCACGTTGTTGTCTTCTTCACTGGAATTTCAAAGCTTACATTTTTCTCTCCACCTAGTGCCCATCCTCTCTCCTCTATTATTTTTACTGTAATTGTTATGGTGTCAGCTGTGCTGATCACTTCAGAGGGCTGAGGTCTTAAAAGTGCCGGTACACACATTCAATGTTTATATAGCTTTTTATCAGGTTATTGGCTTTTTTCATTCACTTGCTGTATCAGTCTAGAAATGAAAGGAACATTATTGCAACAGCCTTGGCTTTCCTCTTGTGTTGAGATTTTTCAAATGACAGAGTTACCTTTTAAAACATACCCATGGTAAGAAATGAACTCCAGATCTGTGCCACTTGAATTATTTAGCCTGACACTTAACAAATAGAGCAGCTTAAGTTCTCCATGGAAGCAGTTTAGCTAAGAAAGAAGATGCAAATCAGACCAGCTGCATATTCAGAGTGGGACTGCACCGGTGTGTGAACTCTGCCACACTATCATGTCAACTTTTGATAGCCATTAGAGGAAGATGATATATTTTCTTTCAGCTTTGGTCATTTAGAAGGTGTGTAGAAGATTTCTTTCCCCCTGCAAGCCCACATTACGCAGTCTTGCTTTTTTAAATCCAATCTGTCTGTGTCAGAAGCCCAGCAGTAAGTCTGCTTCTCTGTATGAGGGAAATTGTTTTCTACTAACTGATGACCTCAGCATAGCAGTTTCTTTTCCAGCACATCAAAGCTCACAGTCAGAGTTGCTGCAGCAAGTGCACTTTTGAGTGGCTTTATGACATATAAAGACCCTCTTTGGCATTCATACTGTGCTTCTCTATTGTTTACAAGCTAGCAGTGAATTATTTATGGAAGTTGCTGGAGATATGACTCTCTCTTTGCCCAAAAGCCATATTTTATCTTGTGGTGAGATCTTATGTGAAAGCTATTTTGGGGGTTTATGTAATTTTTACATTTATTTGACAGGTTTTATGGTACCAATCCCTTGTTTTTATTTTTATTACCCTTAAAACTCGTCTCTGAAAATTATTCTTAAATGCAGCATGGCTTTAACTCAGCTGATGATATTTTTCTTTGCATTTGTTTTTGAGTGATTTCAGATAAGATCGTACTGAACAAACTAACACGAATATTCTTAGCAAAGGAGCAGCCATTTTGTTTCTTCAAATAAAGCTTAAGATCATTGGTTCATATATGCAAAGTACATACCTTAGAGCAGGGCCCACCTATGCTTCACTCTACCAATATTCCTAAGTTATGACATCAGTCAATAGGTGCATTGGCATAAAGCCAAACTGTAAATAGTGAACAATGTTAAAACTCACTGATCCTTTACTCTGTTATATAGATATTGAAGCATCAAAGACAGGCAGTGTTATAACAGTTTGACCAAACTGATCTTAGAAACAACATATGACTTCAGCTCCGTAGGAGTGAACTGCAATTTGATATTTTCTTTTTCCCTCTTAACAAGAGGAGGGCAACTGCATTCATTGCCACATTATTCTTAAGATGTTATTTGGATTTCTTTCCATACATGCCAGACTTGGAATCAGTTCAGTTCAGAGAACGGAATGATTCCAGACAGCAGTAGTTAAAACCAGCTGAGAAGGACCTTTCTTCCCTGGGTTCTTCACCTTAAATGCATTTATTCTTTGGATGATGGTACTGCCTAAATGTCGTGATTAGGTCTTCTGTTAAAGGCAGAGTTAGGAATTTCCCCATCTCTGAAGTTTGCATTCAGACCTCTATGTTTCATCTGTCATCAGCTGAAAATGAAAATTTTGGCCCTGTGTCTTGGTCTTTCTGTTTGAATTTGGGATTTGGAATGCTTATGTATGTGCATTTAGAGCCTGAAAGCATAAGAAAGTGGATATGTCTCATAGAGTAAAAGTTAAGGTACTCTGGAAAATGAAAATGCCAGACTACAGGCATTTCTGTAGTTGTTTTTGCAACATGGAACCTCATGGCTCGTTTCATAGTAGTAAAACCTGCACATCAAATGCTTCATTTGTTTCACCTAGTTTCCTGTGCCTATGATTTAGATGTGTAGAACTGAGATAATAATCTTGAACCCCTTTATAGTTTATGGTGAAAAGTTGTCATTCCTGGACATTGAAATTAGTCTAACTCCAAGATATCTGCTGTTCTGAGCAGTATTGGAGCTTTCATAGTGAAAATGTGGCATGATCACATGATTTCTGTTCATGGCTGATTGGATCAAACTTATTTGGGGTTGGTATGGCTTTTCAGCTTACAGATGTGAATCTTCCTGTGGGAGGTATTTTGAATATATAATATGGGATTTGCAGAAGTGCGTAGAGCCAGTAAAAATCTGTTTCACTTCCTTATAAGAGAGCTGGATTAGCACTAAATGCTTTAGAATGTACTATTATAGTGCCAGCTCTTCCTTTTGGGGGTTAAGTATTTATGTTGGCTGCTTCTTGTTTCTCTTCTTTGGGAAAATATGTGATCTTCTGAAACACATCATGGCTGCCAAATTTTAATCTGAAGGTCCCAGCTGAGTTGCCTAAACATTGGCAATTACTTTCATTTGAAATGCCGCAGGGCACTCCTGACATCTGAATGGGGCTGATAGATATTATACAAGAAAGAAGGGATATAGATGTACTGCTGGTGTAGCAGCTGAAGGCCAGCCAGGATACCATAGAACATCCCAAATGGCATTAGCGGTTTATGCTTAGGATGTGAATCATGCCCTAATTTCCTTCTGTGGTTTCCTTTGAATGTCCAGGTATGGTATTGGGACAAAAGAAATTGGAATCAGCTTCTCTAATTATTCTTGCTGTAACAGAGTCTTAGTGGAGACAGGACACTCTCCATTTCTTGTCATAATAGTTGCGATTTCCTGTTTGACTGGTATTTACTTGTAGCTTTAAAGATCTCTATATGCAGGGACCTGTTTTTATAAATTGACTGTTGGCATATGTCTTGACAACAATACAGATATTCCGATGCCAGAACAAACTCAGCTGTACAGGACTACAAGACTAGAAGTGGAGACCTCCCTCCTGCATGTTTGTTCCTTTTCTACTCACACAGCATGGCAAATAGAACTTGGTCTTGATCTCAGTAGCCAGGGCATGGCATTTCATAAAGACTCAGTGCCTATTTGATGGACATTTTAAAATTCACTTCTAAATCAAGGCCTCCCCACTCAGTCAAGCACTCACGGAATGACATTTCAGAAATAAAAGCATAGCATGTCTGCAGATCTGTCCCTTGTTACTGAAGCACCTCTCTGTCTCCAAGATAATTGAAGCCTTACCTGTGAGCTATGATCCTATATTTCAAGTAGCACCTTGTCTCTCAAAATCTGAAAGACTTGGAACCTGCAAAAAGCAGATAAAACTTAGTCAGTGATTTCAACACCTATTTTCTGCTTGAGTTAGGAGTCAGTATAGAGACACAATGGAGCTAAAATCAGCAAGGAATAAGGCTTATTGGCCCTCAAGGGAAGCTTTCGTACTTGCTTATACCAATGTTATGCATACAGAGCTTCCATCAAATTCAGCTGGAGCTGTACGTGAGAGGCAGGTATTGAACAGGAATTGATCCAGCTGAATATTGCAACCAAAACTCAAAAATGACCAACCAGTAAAAAAACCTCAATGTGAAGAGGAAATTGTTAGGTAACTAATTGTTTCAAAGAGTTCAGAATACCTGGGAAACTTATTTATTCATTCCCTAATGGGCCAAATTATTCTTTAATTTCAGCCATTTTTTGTCATATCACTACTACTACTACTATTACTACCACCACTACTACTACATAACTAACTATATACTTGGTTTAACTCACTTGAGTTTGAGTACCTGTATTTTTTGCTTCTTAAACACAGAAGGGCACAGTGTTGCAGCCTATTGTCTTAGAAAATCCCCCTAGTGACTAGCAGTAAAACATAGCCCTGTGTCTTTCATTGGAAAGCTGATGTTTTTGTTCAAACCATGGTCTATTGCTTTCTTCTTCCAGACTTCCACTGAAGAGCACTGGTGGTTTATGCTGGGTTCTTTAAATTCAGCAGACAAGCTTCTCACATCTGGTCAATTACCTGTGTCCTGCTTGCCCTTTCTGTCTAATCCCTCTCTTATATACAAGTCCTTTATGATGTGACAGTTGAACATTAAAAACAATGTGAGGTTAGATGAGAGGCAAGCTGAAAGTAACCCCTGTCTGAATGACAGATGCCTGTGTTGTACTTACATTTTACTTCTCCAGCAGAAATGCCCATGAAACTAATCTTTCATACATGACTTTACAGAAATTTAAGCTAGAACAAAATTTGTTAGGAGACCTCTTCAAAATTAAAAACGTTGACAAAATGAGTTTTGCATAAAAAGTCTATTTATTGGCAATGTTTTGTTTAAAGGTATAAGATCCTGTAGAATTCCTATTAGAAATGACCAAACAAATCCTGGATTTGATGCTTGGGCAGTGGAGTAAAAATAAAGCACCTCAAATCCCTTGTGCTGTTGTGCTGACAGATGACACCTTCGTGTTCCGTTTATGAGTGACTTTAGTGCTATAATTTTTGGATGTTTCAACATGTAATTTAATCCCTTCTGGAGTCAAGAAGTTAATTTTTTTGCCATTAGACCTTGCTTTTCTCTTATACCTCAGCCTTTCAAACTCATAATAAAAGTAACATAGACTGTATTCTAAGATTTTAGTTATGATCAATATGCGTTTGGTCTGGGCATAACAGAAGAAGTGACCAAGAAAAAGTGTCTATGTAATAGATATTCCTGACTCCAGTTCTTCTGGGGGCTCTGGGATGGACTAAGACAGATACCTTTTGCTCTTGCACTGGTCAAAAAGGAACCTTTTTAGAAGTAGTTTTGACCCATATTTATATGTATTTAAATTGACACTCAGGAGCTGTACTCTTGTGTCTAACTCACAGAGCTCCAGAGATTTGCCTTATTCTTCACTTTACTGTTTAGTTAATCATAACTGGTTGAAACAAGATTTTTACAAAGTGTGGGTGAGGATGACTAGTGGACTGCAAAGCTGTGGAAACTGTTTCCTGGGGTTATTAAACTGTTTTTTCTATAACATTTAGTATTTGAAGCATAAAGGGTGCATGACTGTGTAGAAAAAAATGAAGAGAGCAAACAATGGCCCACTCCTCATTCCCAAATTGGAGAGCAGTGCGTTCAGTCATTAGTGCAGACAGTCCAAATGAAGACTGCAGTCCAAATGAAGACTTCCCAGTCCTAACCAATTTTCATTCTGGACATTCCAGTTTGCTTGGCTTAATCCTCATTCTTTCCAAAGCAGCAGTTTTTCAGGCATACTGCACAATACTCAAGATTAATCTAGCATAGCTTTAAATGAAAATGTTAAAAATGTCGTAATGTTTTTGCCAACACTAAGTATAAACCCTACGATGAATGAGGAAGGGGTATTTATATCTTTGTTTTCAGAGCTCGCAGAGAACACAGGAAATCCACACATCCACGGCCCCCAGCGCACTGCCATTTCCATGCCCTTAGCATGATATTTATTCATTGCAAATTAAAGCATTATCATTTCTGCATTCAATCCCTCTGTAATAGCGGAAGCAGTAATCTAAACAGGCTGCTAGATTCCAATGACATATTCATTAGGACTGAATTATGAGTTCAGCACATCCTGAAAATAGGGACTGCTTAGTACGTTTGTACAGCTGTCATTTTGCTGCAGGCACAAACCAGGAAAGGAATGACTGCAAAACCAACTGCTATAGTCCTATACATACCAGCTGGTTTAGTAACCATACCCTCCTCTCCTCCTCCAAATAGTATTCCTCTGACAGAATTTGCCTGACAGAGCAAAAGAGTAAACTGATATTTGGAAATAAATGTAAGAGAAGAAAGAGGGTTCCGAAGTGCTGGGTGAAATACTCTCTAAAACTAACATAGATCAGAGAATAAAAACCACTTGCTGCAATATAATTTCTGTTTTAAAACAGTAAAAAAGCACATAAGTTCACATTGCACCATATGGTGTTGAGTTAAATCTGCTTCCTAGTTTTGAGTCAAGAACATATGCACCCAATGAAGTGGCAGTTGTTATAGAAAATATGACTGTTTTGTTAGTAAATACCATAAGAAAGTTACAAACAGCCCCTTAGGTGATTTTTTTTCTCCAGTAGATTAGTATGCAGAACAGCTATTACTGTGAATGAGCTTTTAAGGCCAAGCAACTCCTAATCACTTTAGAGGTCAAAGGAGCTGTCTAGGTGTGTGTGAAAGTCTGCACAAGCCTGCTTGTTTGAGAAGGGGGGTCACATAAATACATCTGTTATACTGCAGGTGGCATTTTAATGTTTCAATTCCACCTTTCTGAATGAGGAGCACTCAGGCTGTCAATCAGAGAGGAGCAAGAGAAACGGCCCCTTTTTCGCCAGCTGCATTTTCTCATCTGATCCCATATATCTTATGTGTGTAAATCACAACACAAATCCTGCTGAGTGAAAGCTAAGTCAGGCTACGCAGCTGTTTGCGTTCGCCTATTGCACTGGGGCAAAACTGCAGTTGTTTCAGCGTGGACCTCTGAAGCTGGTGGAGAGCTACTGCTGGTGCTCCATGCTGGGTGCTGGTGAACCAGCGTGCTCCAGCCTCTTGGAAAACTTGGTGACGTTGTGGACTGTGTCAATACTGGGGTTCAGCTCTATGAGGGGTGGGGGAAGGACATGGAGCCATAGAGGAAAGGACATAGAAAAGGATTTCAGAGGATATAGGAAGGACTTAGAGAAGTCTCTGCCTTCTCCTTAGCGCACTGGCTTTTACTACAGCTAGTCCCATTCTGAGTTTGGGAGCAGTAAGAGGATATTTTGGGGGCCTATCATGCCTCAGGTGAGGAACTGGCCACACTCAAATGCTTAGACATCATTGACTTCAGTGTTAGCGCTGTCTAAAACAGCAATGGCAACTTCGAAGAGTAGCATATCGGCACACCGTTACTCTCGAGGAACCCCACCCTGGCTGGGCCTCTCCCAGGGCTGCACCAGCAGGGCTTCAACCCCAGTGTCCAGGTGTGAAACCCGTGCCTGATCAGCATAGTCTGTCCTGTCCTCTTATTAAATCCCTTTCTAGCTCTTTCCTGGGTCAGTGGCTCTTTGTTCTGTGTGTACGCGTGTGCATGGAGGTGTGAGTGCAGTAACTGGAGCCAGACTGTGGGTCAGAGCGCCTGCCTGTCTATGGTGCCAGTGACTGCAGCGAGTGTGGGTGTGTGATCGCTAGTGAAGACCAAGCTGGTGAGCAGGTCAAGTGGCCTGGGAGCAAGGGGGTGAGTGGGTCTCTAAGGGCCAGCTCTGAGTGCAAGAGCACCTGTGTATGTCTAAGGTCTGAGGCTTAGGGCACAGGGCACTGGTTATTGGGACCTGGGAAGTGCCAACCATCTGTGTGTGTGAGTGTTTTTTCATGATGGTCTGTACCAGCAACTGCAGTGGGGTTGCAGCCTCGTGCTTTCATATGCCCAGGTGCTAGTAACTGGGGAAGCTGGGATCAAGGGGCAGCTACCTGGCAGGCTGTCTGAGACAAGCTGCTGGAGGGATCCACACTGCGTGCATGCACACACACACACACATACACATATATATTTTCTCACTAGTGGGCTTCTATCCTGCTTAGCCAGAGAGGGAAGCAGGATGAGGCTTTGGTGTTGTCTATGTTCATACAGGTGCTCTGAGTGTCTGTCTGTGACCCATGTGGCTGGCCATGTATATATATATGTATATATCTAAATACGTATATATTTTTGTGTGTGTGTGTGTGTAAATATATATATATATGTGGGGTGTGTGTGTGTGTGTGTGCTCTGTGTGTATGCCCCTGCTGGGAATACATCTTCAGCCTCACTACCAGCTGGGTGATGGGACATGGAGTGGCAGTAGCCTCGCGTCTGTTGGGGTGCTGGATCCAACATGATATATTTTCCTCTAACATATTCATTGTGTGTTATGTTTATTAAACCTTCTATTTTCTTCTGTTTTCACCATTCATGTTAAGAGCCCAATGCCAAGAACAGCTTTCAAGTGCAGCAAATGTCTAATGACCTGTATTTCAGGAACATATATCCCTTGCTGAACCCATGCCATTAGAAGCAACTATTTAAAGCCCATCTTGCAATGTGCTGAAGTGATTTGCTGGAGCACATGGATGCTGGGACAGACCCACATGGCTACCAAGAAAACTAAACTTTTTCATATCTCATAAGCCACTGACCAGGAGCAGAAAGCATGGAAATAGGCTTGTGACAGATGTGAATCTCCACAACTTGTGCTCAGCTCTCCATGGGGAGGAACAACTGCCTTTTCTCAATTAATCCTGACAGCAGAAAGATTGGACATGTGGCAGCTGCCTTTGACAAATGTCTTGATCATAGTGCTTAATCTTTCTTTGGGGGTCTTCACAACCAGTGAAATATGACTCCTATCTTCAGGCTTGACAAGATCTTGAAAAGTTCAAACTAATTGGTAATCTTGACGTTTAAAAACTTTGGAAAAAAAGTTTACATGGCATAATGGCATATATTTAAGTACAAAATTCTTTAACACCTCTAGGACACTGTAGGTGCTACTCTGATCTCTGCTGAGGGCAGTTACTTTATTTCTACCTTTGCTGACCATCTTTTCTCTCATTTTTGCAGTCCTTACTCAGGTCTTTGGTTTTATAATTCCCCCCCTATGACTGTGTTTGAATCTACAAGATGATATTTGGTGAGTGGCTGATCTCTAAGTAACTGGAGTATTCTAGTCAGCATTTTAGCTTTTATATGAATAAAACATGAATTTGCCTTTAAGGTTCTGTGAAATTGTGACTGTAATATTTAAAACCCATGTCTTTGGCTTCTTTCACATCCTTGCCCTCTTTTGCCCAAAAGAGGGCAGTCTATACCTGACTTTCTTCCAATTCTTTTTTGCTCTTTTTTTTTTTTTCTTACATTCGATCATTAATTCCACAAAAGATGGTGCCACCTTTTATTTACAGTTCAAAATACGTGCATTTCCTCGGTTCGTCTCTAATGAGAATCATTCACAAAGTAGGGAAAAAGAAAACCATCCACTGCAATTCAGTAAGTAATAAGTACTTTTCCTTTTCAATATTTCCCTGCAAGTAAAAGACAGGAGAAAGCTCATGGTCTGACCTGTAGTGTTAACCTGCAAACAGTTTCATTGGGGAAGTAGCATTCGGCCTTTCCCATGGTGGGAGGATAAAATCATTCAGTCATATGCTTTTGTGTGGCACCATATTTGGATATTTGGCTTCTCTCTCTTGATCTTAATGCGCCCTGGGATAAATGTAGTCATTAGGTAACTTGTCTTGTGACCGTGCAGCACGTCAGGTATTCAGCAAAGAATACACCTATGCAACTTGCTATGGAAAGCAGCTGTTACTTAACATTGCATTTTGTCCTTCTGTCTTCTTTGCTGACGTGGTCCATGCACTTGGTGCCCACATATTCTGTCTATGGCAGGAAAGGAAGAATGCTGTCACATAACAGGCAACCCGCATCCCAGGGCCCTTGCTTCGGTGGTTTAGTTTTTCTTTGGTCTGCAGTAGTGCAGGTAGAGCCAAGTCCATTCTCCTACTTTTTACAGAGAAGCAGCATGTGAAAGCAGAATTGTAAATGACTGAGCACAGCGGCCGGTGCAAGAAGATGAGAAGGCTTCTATTCCACCATCAATGACAATTTAAAATACAGAGGTCTCTAGTGGGTTTTATTTGTTGTTAATGTTGGCTCTTAGTTTAGTCCCCTTTTTCTGAAGGTAGACTGAAGTAACAAGAGATATGGGAAAGGGGTTTGTGGAGGCTCACTTGGGATGGTCTACATAGCTGACAATCTGTGAATAAGCTCTCTCACACCAACACAATTGTTATACATCACAGTGTCATGCACTTTCTATGTACAGACATGTGCATATACATGCATATATATACATATATAAAACACTTTGCTTGTGTGTGTATACCATAAAACCAACTCCTAGCGAGGTGCTGTGGTGATAGGTGATATGTGTAAAAGCGCCTAACAGGCACCTAATGTATTAAAAAGAGGCCTATTGATTAAAATTAAAAACCTAGCCCTGTTCTTTCTCATTGATTAATATAGCTATTCATTAGCACAGAGTAAATGAACCCCACCAAATCAATCGCACAACAGAAAGCTGTCCAAGACAGTCTCTGCTTTAAAGAATATTTCTTCTACCATTACATACCCTGGGGTCTCTATGGCTGTGTACTAAGTTGGGAATTTTGAATGAGTGGAAGAGTCGAAGAGTATACTTACATACATATATATATAATAATATATATGTAATATATATATGTAAAACCAGCTTTCTTTTTTCATAGTCCATAAAATACCTGTGCCTGGATCTTTCTCATTTTAATTATCTATCTCACCCTCAAATCTTGTTTTACCTCTTTTGACTTTTTCCACTCCATGGATCTCCTCATGACTCACAGTAGGTGTTGGATGAGGCTATAGGCTGCTGTGCCTTTCAAATATTATCTATTTCTTCACAATTTTCTCAAGTAGAATTAGAAATTGGTGTCCCACCACTAAGGTTCTGAACCTCTGGGGATTTATGACTGAAATGTTTTTATGAAATAATGGAGGGTCAAAAATGATAGACTTGACAGCCAAAAGGCAGTGCTTAGAAATGGAAAAGTGAATGTATGGAGGGATCGGTTTCAGGGAGCACTGAAAGGCCAGAGAAGAAATAAGACAGTTATCACCCAGCAACAGAAATCAATCATCTGCCTCTGCCTACTATCTTGGGCCTGAACTGTAAGTGTGTAACCCCCCTGCAATCACCTACGAAACCAGCACGAGCCTAAAATTAATCCAACTCTCTTATTACCTGTCTCTTGACAGCCCAGCTAATAGAAATGCTGTGCATGGGAATTCAGGTAATGCTTGTGAGTCTGTGTCTCAGAATGATTTTAAGGATGATTTTTAAAAAGTATGTGAGCTAAATTCTGTGATTTTTAACTTATCTAATGATAAATGCACATTAATCACTGAAAATAAAATACTTTACTCCCTCCTGTGATTACAGCTGGGGGCTAAATTCTGTCATAGTCTGGATTCTGCTGTACTACATAGTTTAGGGAAAAACTAATTCAGTGAATATAAAGCCCATACAGGAGGTAAGAAGCTTCATTTGCTTTCTTTTCAGAGCATGAATTAAATTAGAGTATTAAAGCAGGATCTATCAAAAAGAGGTGTTATCCCACTTAGAAACTTGCGAGTTCTTGCCATCAAGCACTGTGGCTGTGACTCAGCTACTTGAATTGAGACCTAGTTACCCAATTATTTCTTAGGATTTCTATCTTCTATTTTCTTTCATCAGAGAAAATAAAGGACATCCGTGATTTAGTTTGCATCTGCGGGTCAAGAACTGTCCATTGGTTTGGTTTCACTTAAGAAAATCAACCATGTAAAATATTCAGTTGTTTTTTTTCAGCTGCTTTTTTTTCCAGCTGATCCTTCATTGTCGTCTTTATTAAGGTTTTAGATATACCTATCCCTAAACCTCTCTGTCCCCTCCCGGCCCCCTGTCCTCTATCTCCATCTCTCTCTCCCCCCCCCCCCCCCATCTCTATCTCTATCTCTATCTCTATCTCTATCTCTATCTCTATCTCTATCTCTATCTCTATCTCTATCTCTATCTCTATCTCTATCTCTATCTATCTCACATCATCTATATCTATATCATATAGATCTATATCCATATATCTATGTATTTTTTCTTGGATTCAATTTGAATACTTGCAGATCCAATTCTTAGCAAGTCAGCTAAAGGAAAATAAAGAGGACAGCTATTTTGTGCACAAAAAAGGAAAGTTCTTAGTACTTACTGCTTAAAAAAAAGTCAGAACGAAAGTTTAATTCCACAGATTTTATCTGCTGAATTTGCTTCTTTTGAGCATCAATGCTGTTAGACACCAATGCAATTAGATACTTTTTCTCCATTCTCAGGGTCCGGTTCTACCCACCTCTATGTCTCTTCAAGCCTACTTGATTTCCATTTTGTTGTAAGTATTTTAAATCAGCTTAGAATGGGTGTCTGCCTGTTTTTCCGTTTGACAGTTTGGTAATCAAATCTCTCCTATGACAAGTGTAGGTGAAGCAACCCACTTCTTGAAAAGGTTAGTTTGTCTCTTCATGAAAAAAACCTTTTGACTTCAGAAATGGTATTTGTGAGTAAGAGACTCACACATATTTACATATAAAGGTACATATACTTTTTAAAGAGTATTGACTTGACTCCAGATACTTCGCTTGAAGCATCTTTACACGGGTCTTAATTGAAACACTTGAGGCATTGTGATCTCCTCAGAGACCCTGTCCCTGTGCCAAAAGGATGTGAGTTCCTCAGCCCCAAATGATTTCAGCTAAATGGGAAAATATGCAAATTCATCACACAGCCTTACCTCTCAAGATATGTGCAGAGAGTCTGCCTTTCTCTTCGGTCATAGGCTTCTCCAGATTCCCTCACAGGGTGTCAACACTGTGAAGGGATTTCACTTTTAAATCTAAACTTTCAATCCCAAACATACATTATAATTTGTCTGAATAATCCCTAGGACAAAGTACCTTACATTAGGAAAAGTTTAGAAAATAATTGAATGGAGATAATTTATGTGCATATATATTTACACACATATATATATGCATACATACACACACACACACACACACACAGAGTCTTTTATAAATGTCTATATACACACACACAAATACATATATATGTATACATGCATCTACATATAACTCTCCCTAAAAAGAAAAAGAATTACAGAAATTTTGCAAGTTTGTCAGTGGATTTTTTTCCAGCAAGGACATTTTTGTAGGAGTTGTAAGGTAGATAAGAAAGTAAATCTTTAAAATGGAAGACAAGAAACATACAAAATCTGCTTTATTGTCAATCTTGTGCAGCACAGGACGTCGAAATTCTTTGTGATGAACAAAGCCTGTATGAAGTATGGAGAAAATGAGTCAGTGATCAAACAAGGTTGCTTCCTCCATTTAAAAAGTTTTCAGAAAATGCGAATTTGTTACATTCAAGCTTAGGATGCTTAAATCTTGAATGGAAACATTTTCTTAGCACTGTCAAGTGAGGATAAGGAAAGATATGTCAGTGAAAGTGACATCAACTCAAGTAAACACTGTCATTTACTTCTAAAAAGACACTGGTTTATATCCATTTATAAATATCTGTATGGTCTGTCACATTGATGTAGGAAAAGAGACAGAAACAATCAGATGAATGAATCAGCTTGAGGCAGCTGTGTGTGATGGTCAAGAGGCCTCAACTTACAGAATTTAAAAAAAAAATTCAAAACTGCTCTAGGGAAGTTGTTAGAAGTTACAAAGGGTATTGCATCAGGCCTTTTGTCATAAAAAATATTACACTTGTTCACTTCAGAGAATGATTCAAACCTTAGGAATGAGACCTTAATAAGGCACATTTTGCTTAAAATTAATCACAGGCATAAATGGTTTTCTGAAATGGAACCCTGCAGGAAACTTAGCTAAAATTACTACCTGTTAGCAATATTAATCCTGCAGAATACATTATTGGGAAAAGTGGTTTCAATAAATAATATGTTTTTGTTCAGGGGACACTCACTCAAGATAAAGGTTCTGAAGAAGGGTATTGAGCAAGTGAAAATCTTGGAAATTGGGATACTGCTAAAATAATGAAAAAAATGTTCAAGAGCATTTGATCCAGCTTATGGTTAAATACCATCTTACTACCACTGCCATTAACAAAAGTTACCCTACTGTAGCTATGCCATTGCATGCAGTGTTCGAACATAGTCCTTGCAGAAGTTTTCGGTTAAAATATAATAAACAAAAATGGATGTGCCTCTGTTTTGTTCAAGCTAATTATATATTGTGACTTAATGTGTAAGAAACAAGAAATCAGTTATACTGTGTATTACTTTCACTGTGGGTGATCAAAACATTATTTAGTGCTTCTATAATTATGATATATTAGGAAAATTCACGTTCAGACTTGCAACATTCACCTGAATGGTGAGACTAGTTAGTGTGCACTGAGCTATAATAGAAATCATAAAAGAGAACAGTTTAAAACATGCTAGCAGACTTTTCATGGATAATGCATTCAACTAAGTTTGTTGTTAAAAAGCCACAGGTGTAAAGCACATTAAAATGTAATTGCAGTGACAGTTCAATGCAATTGTTACATATTACATATTAGGGCATATTTTTACTATTTACTTTTAAGACATTTATGCACCTAAGCAACCACATCTAAAAGATCATAAAAGAGGAAAAGTTAAAAAGGGAACCATAAAGCCAAATAACAAAAAGAACAAGAGTTATGAGCACAATTGGTGAGAATTGTAGTAAGTGTATAAATGGACAAGGAACTGCTTAATGTTCTCACATATACATTTTCCTCCATAGGAGGAAATCAAAATGCACTTACCCACAGGATGCTGAACACTGCTGAGCTTTGACTAGTCTCCTGGAACATTAATCACTTGCAAACTCTCAATTGTTAATGTGAATAGAGATTAAATAAACAGTCTCTTTCTCAGAATTCAATTTCTTTACTTTTCTCAGAAATTATTCTGCAGACTGCAATTGTTTGTCTAGTTCTTAAGAAACCTTCATTTAACCTTAACGACACCTCCATCTCCAGTCCCTTCTCCAACTTGAGTAAAATAATTAGAAATTGCAAAAAATAACTGGATTATAAAGCTAACAAGCTAATACAATACAATTACAAGGGAAAAAATAACATGCTTGTGCCCTCAAAAAGGGGAGAAATAAAGACTTCAGAAAGCCTATTTAGGGACTAGACTGTGATTATTGATTTTACATGGAAAGCAATCAAATTCAGTGGTAAATCCCCTTCAGAGATGATTCTGTTTGAAGAACGGACAAGTGTAATTGTTACAACACACTTCTTGTCTACTGTTGGCACGTAGCACAACCACATCAGCTGCTTAATTAATGAAGGCTGGCTTGGAGCTAAGTCCGCAGAATTCAAAGACTTCAGCTTTGGTGTGAGTGACAAACTGCACACTTAGGTTCAGAGAAAAAAGCACAGGCAATAACACGATCACTCACACACTTGATGAAAGGTTTCAGCCTGCTAGATTGGGATTTACATGTTTTGAAACACACAGAAGTTCCCAAGACATCTAGCCAGTCTACAGGCATATAAAGCTTCTTTTCTTGCAAACTGTGTGGATGGCGATCATGGGTCACCATTGCACACTAAGAAATGCCCATGCTGCGGGGAGAGTGTACCTGACATATGGACATCTTTTGCGACTGAAGCTCAGCAGGCAGAAATGGTGTAAGTGGACATTTCTGCCCTCTGTGGACAAGTGAACTGGAATACAGTGCTGCCAAAACACGCAAATACCCCAAAGACTCAGATGAAAAGCAGTCAGAGTAAAAGCCACCTCTACATCTAGCAGCTGGAAATGGGCTTTCTTTGCATAAGCTGAAAATGAGAGAATGCCTCGGGGAGGAAGAGTACCTGGTCTGGTCCAACAGAACAGGTTGTCCCTGCATATTTCCCACAGCTGGTGTTACATAAAAAGTCTACACACTCCAGGCAGCAAGACTGAAAATCCCAGTTCTGCTCACTTCTTGATAAAAGAGAGAATCACTCTTGCTCACCTCTGGCCAGGACTTACCTACCTCCAGCCATGACTTACCTCCTTGGTAATGGCATGTCTTCGGTAGAGGTGTTAGAGTGTTACCTCTCCTCCTACCTTTGTAGCTGAGGAAGACTAAAACCCATGGCCTTACTTCCCACATAAGTATTCTAATCACCAAATGATGAAACTAATGCAGACAGGATATTTCTGCCTCTGTTGCCTTTTTTATTTTTTTATTTTTTTTTTTAAAAAGACCTATGCCTCTTCTATTAGGTGTCTATTCTCAAAAGCCGGTGACGCAGTTGGATTCCCAGAGCCTGAGGCTGGTGCCCAGTGTTTTCTGTTGGTTCCCGTCATAGACACCAGGGAGAAACAGCTGCCTGGGGAATTTCTTGGTGGACTTGGTTCCAGATCTCTTTCCAGAGGTGTCTGTCTCCATCACTGATCTTATAGGAAATGTAGATGTTCCCTTTAGGGGGAAGGTGTCTGAAATATATAAGGCCATGTTCACTTGTACCACAATATGTTGAAGGGAGAATGGGGTTATTGACTGATAATTTTAGACATTTAACTTACATGCCCAATTAGGTAGTGGAGCCCAAAAGCAGCAGGTGGGGAAGGACAGAGTTTTCCTGCGGGTGATGTGGAGTACCTAAGTAAGACTCCTGCTCTGAATGCCCTATTTCTCTACTTACTATTGCTAAGCTTGCTGGTTGGATGCTCGTTTCTGTAGCCTGCCACTTTCTCACGAGAATGTATGCAGTCCTGAAGATTCAAGGGGACACTGGACACATTGCAAATGTAACTTAAGTCTAAACATGTCCTCCTAGTCCTACTCTCTAATGATGTCAGTTAGTTACCTAATCACTACCCTTTGGTATAACCCCTGATATCCAAAAATCTGTCTTGCAATATCAGCAACAGAGACCTGGCCAATAATAGGATGAAATGAAGCATTGTTTCTGAAGCACGGCAATTTTTAAAAGCTATTTTTGGCCTGCTGACTCCCAGTTGCTTGCTGACTTCAGAAGTGTTGCAATGAACTCGTGTCTTATCAAGGAAGCTTTTTTCTTCTCTTAAATAATATCCTCCTGATTTTACTTTGGCATTTATAATGAATCAGAATCACATTGATCTGCTCATGACTTGCATCAGTTAACTCATTGGTTCATTACCCAACTTGTTTTGGAGATGCAACTTCATCTTTCTCAGAGGAAAATGGGAATTGTCTGAATTGATCCAAATGGTAGTAAAAAGCAAGCCAGGAAAATAAGATTTCTTTTGTTTTATTAGAAAAGTGTAATGTCCCCTTACCAATAATAAAAATTTAATGAAAAGCAATTAGCAGAAGGAATAATTTTCAATAAAGGCAGTAACATTCTATTAAGTCATACTTTACAGCTCAACAGAACTCTGTTTTATATTCAGCATTAAACTCCATGACAAAGAAATTACAGAATTTCTGTCAGGCACGGTATGATTTATTCACCATGAACATACAATAATGGCTTGTAGTATCTTTTCTGTGACAGGACTAAAATGAAACTCAAGGCTTTCTGCAGATACAAATACCAAAACACTATCAGCCATGAAGATGTCTGTTGGATCTTAAATGTGGTGGTGCATCCTGTGATGGAAGAAAGTCATACTTTATTCTGAGGTTTCATCTGTAAGTGCTGTACAAATGGATAATAAATAGACCTTTCAATTAGTGGTTTATCAGTTGCTAGTGCCTACTAGGTTGATAGACTGTCTATAACCATGGTTTATGTGCATCTACTGATGTGCAGTCACTCTCCATGAGATATTGTGTTCCTCTGAGATAAGGGAATAATACATACTAATCACATATTACCCACTGAATATATATATGCATGTAATATAAAGGCATTAGGGGTGATGAGATAGCTCTTGCTGCATGATGCTCTTCAGCAAAATGCCTTTGCCAAAGCTGGTGGGACTGTTTCTCTAAATTCGCTGTTGCAGGCATCCCCAATGCCGAGGGTAATCCCTTCTCATTTCAAACAATTCATGTTCCCAGAGATCACCAGGTCAAAATGAAGGGATGAAACAACAAATTAGTGTCTGTCTGATCTAAGGGGCTTATGTATGTAATTATGATATTAACTGTCTTAGTAGCAAAAACCCACCCCCAAACCTCCAACCCACCCCCAAACCTCCATGTGCTTTATCATTCCTCTTAGTAATAAAGACTGAGAGGAATACTAGCATAATAAATGTCTCTAATTTGCTTCACCCATTACCAAGAGTGTTGTTAATTTAGTTCTAGGAATGAGCTGGAAAATGAAGGAGTGTTGCATTCTCTGTTGATGACTTCCATGATTTGAGTGGTGCAAGTCTGGAGGGGAGATTTTATTTAGAGACAGCCAATGTCATGTAGGCTGCATTAAGAGGGTGTTAAGATATAGAACTTTACAGCAACACTTTCTTAGAATAATTGAATATACAGTAAGCGACGCTTACAAAATTAGTAAGAATTTAGGTCATGGCATATATTAGGAGGAACAGGGAAAAACAGAGAGGCTTGTCCTCTGAAGGCTTTATCCCTGAGGGGACAAAATAAAAAAATAAGCAACTGTCCTCCTATGCTTCCAGAATTCTTTTAAGCTGTGGAGTCATAAACCTTTTAATATTTCTGTGATTTCAAGTATCTTCATTTTCTCAGAAATTCTGAGCATAGTCTTATCCCACTTCCAAAGTTTTAATTCCTCTCCTGTTTGGGAAATATTTCAAATGCTGTTTGGACTTGCTAATTCTACATTTAATGTCTCGAAGAAAGAAAGAAGAATGGCAAATGCTAACTCTCATGGAAGATAACAGTTATTTATCTTGTGTTTATGGAGATAGATTAGTGAAACAGGCACTGGCTGGAAATGTCAGAGAGAGTTGGGGAGGAAGCACCCAGGCTGACAGAGGAGCAGTGGCACTGCTGGGATGGCAGAAGCATATAATTGAGCTGTGTGGCATTTTGGCAGTGGAAGGGATGCTAGGGATGAAGATGTTCACTAGAACTGGGATGAGTAGGAAACCATGATGTTAACCAGGTTAACCTGTCTGTCACAGTCAACGCAGCCTCCTGCTCAGCCAAAAGGAGCCAATGACTGAACAACATGTGTGTGACTCTCAGTGTAGCTGCAGAGAAGAACAAATTTTCTGTGCCTCTTAATATAACAGGTATCTGTTCCTAATATCTGAAGAAGTGATAATTACTACCCTACGCCTTCACCCATAGGCCAGGGTCTGGAAAAAAGAGGAAGGGTGTCCTCCCTGTGCTGTGAGAAGGAGACAAGAAGCAAGAGCTTGGTGAATGCCAGGGAGCGCTGGGGGACTTTGGCTGACCTAAGAAGGATTATGCCTTCCACTGGTGGCAGGTGCTTCTACCACTTGGCTCTTCTACTGGTTAGCCAAAATTCCCAGGACAATCAGACAAAATTTGGGACATATTCACTTCCTTAGGACTTCTTGGATATGTTGCCTCATTTTAAAATACCCTGGTGGGCAAAGGAATGTCTTCTATATCTAATGGAGTGGGACATGTCCAAGGACATGGAACTGTTGGAGCAGGTCCAGAGGAGGGCTACAAAAATGATCCAAGGGCTGGAGCACCTCTCCTGTGAGG
>BOSO01019817.1:0-11843 GCA_018403395.1 Gorsachius goisagi
TCATCTTTCCTGAACCGGGGAGCCCAGAACTGGACACAGTACTCCAGGTGGGGTCTCACCAGGGCAGAGTAGAGGGGGAGGAGAACCTCCCTCGACCTGCTGGCCACACTCCTCTTAATGCACCCCAGGATCTTAGCTTAAAAGCAGCAGTAGAAATATTTCTGCGCTTAATGCTGAGGCTATAATGTTAAGCAATCCAGAAGTGGGTTGCTGAACCAGGGCTTAATGGAAAAAAAATAATCACTTTTCTGGGCAAATCAGGAAAATCTTAAAAACAGATTTGGAATGATACAAATTATCCTCTACTCCCAAAGATTTGTATTCCCTAAAGATGAGCCAAACAACCCCTCACCTGGGTGAATGCAGGGATGAAACAACACGAGGGAACAGCAAGACTGGATCCGAAGGGACACACAGAAATCCTCAGAGCTGTGCCCACCCCAAAACACTCCTCAACCCCAGCGTGTGTGAGAAATTCCCCGTGGAGATTTCATTTGAAACCAGATTTCATTTGTGCCAGAGCAAGGAGCATTATCCCTCTTAATTCATGTCTCATATATTGTCAGCATGTAGCTGATGGCCAGGAGCTGTCAGCTCCTTTAGGAATGAGTAATACTCCAGAATCAACAGTGTGCCAGGTAAGGTATTGGGGAGGGCAGAAGGGAGCCATGCAGCAAAGGAGTGGTTCGCATTTTTGCTGCTGCACCTCTGAAAACATACTTTACACAATGCTGGTGGAGGAGTAAATCCCATTGTGATGTAGGCCTTTGCCATCCCTCCTACCTCTATGCTTCCTTGCAAGGCTTCTTGGGTGCCTACAGCAGATAACAAGCAATGAAATGGGCGTCGGTGGTGCTATGTCTGTGGCTGGACTCTGGTCTCCGGCAAGAACCCTCGCACAGTGCCCAAACCTGGGGACAGGTCCACCCCTAGCCGGTCCTGCTGGCCCCTCTGCCATCCCCTGCACCCGTGAGTTGTTCTGGTGGCAAAGGTCTGGCGTAGCGATGCAGCCATTCCCCTGCAAAAAAGCATCTGCATCCACCTCTGATGAACAAGTTCCGTGCTACAGAATTAATCTGCCAATTCCTGTATTTGCTTCGCATTGAGAAGCGTATCAATGGTAGATGATCATTTTGAGAAGAAATATTTCTGCGACTCATCTCCCTCCTTCACTCCCTACCGTTCCTTACTCGGGCACTAGCTTGTCATTCCCGAGTGGTTTTTGTTCGCTCTTGCGCTGGCCCCTCCTGACATCCCACACAATTTTCTGCATAAGAGGACAAGGTGTCCCTCAGCAATTATATCAATGGGTCGTGAGACGTACTTCATGCAGCCCCATCGGTTTCTAGCTCCTCAGGGTGGACGCTTCTTATCCCTCCGGCTGATCTCCTCAAGCACCTTGCTCCATGCACGCTTTCCAATTTTACTTTTTTTCCTTTTAAAACCCTGGTTGCTGGGTCCAATGAGGTTTCATTCCATCCTTAAGCTTTCAGGTATGAAATCACACCTCAGTGGAAGAGAGTTCTGAATCTCTCTCATCACGTAAGAAGTTCAAGAGCATGTGAAGGGAAACACTTCGCAGACTTGGAAATTAGAAGGCAAATAAAAAGAGCAGAGCAGGTGTTATTCCAAAGAAATGTTACAAGTCAAATTAGTTTTAAACTGCTCACTCACGGCTCTGATACTTGCATCGACCTCTACAAATAGCCTCAATTGCTTTAGCACACCAATAATTACTCTGAGGCGAAGGGGATTATTACGAACTTGCCTCCAGTCACCTGGTGTGCCTGAACAAGTGCAAGTTCAGGGCTATAGAAATCAAAGCACCGGGCAGCTTCTCTCCCAGTAGGGAACGACTCTAACCCGTCCGCTGCCAGCCCATGGGTCTGTTGACCGTTTCTCTGTCATTTCCAGACGCCCATTAACCTGCTCAGAGCGGTGGTGCTGGCCGCAGCCACTTGCTGGGCCGGGATGAAGCAATGCCCTGAAAACCAAAATGTCGCATCCCTGTGGCCTACGGGTGACACGCATCACTCCTCAAAGCCGGCTTAGAATGCTTTAAAAAAAAAAAAAAAAAAATTAAAAAGTTCGTTGAAACATCAGCGGTGAACAGCAAACTACGGCACGTTCGGCCATCCCGGGTGGGCCGCACCGGGTCAGGCGCAGCCCCGCGGGAACGCAGCCCTGACACCACCGCAGCGGTCGCTAGGACTGAGCGAGAAAAAGGTGCGTTGCTTCCCACCCCTCACTTAGGAGGGCATATTTTGCTACATAGGTGATGGTGACCCGAGATTACGCTCCGCACTGGCTGACGGTACAAGTGTCCCACAAACCACAGCCACGCCACACCATACCGGCTGCGTTTGTGCAGTGGAGGCCGCACCATCCCCCCCAAAACGCGCCCGGTGAGGCCGCGCAGCGGGAGATCCCAGTGCCGCCTTTATCTGCATAATCCCGCCCCTCCGACGTACCATTGGCCAGCAGTCTCCCAAGCAGTGGTGCGGCCTGGGGCTGGGAGTCTCGGCACCTGATTAGCATTCGCCCCGCCTCCTGGGGGTGGGCGGGGAAGGTGGTTCGTCGCTTCGGCGGCGGCGGGGTGCGGTTGTGCTCTGCCATTGGCAGAGCGGCGCGTCACTCCGCCGTTGCGAGGGCCGCACTTCCGCCTCGGTGTCAGCGGTGCCGGGCGGGGGGGGTGTTGCGGCGGGGCCGTCGCGGGAGCGCGGTGCCAGGTAATGCCGCTGCGCCCGCCCCGGGCCCGCTGCCGGGCCGCGCCGCCCCGCTCTGCCCTCCCCGCCGAGCCGCTGCCCGCAGGGGGCTCGGCTTCCCCCACCTGCCGCCGCGGCGCCCCCGCTGAGGGAAGGGCGGCAGCGCCTCCCCCAGCCCCGCCCGGGCCTGGCGCGGGGGTCCCCTCCCCGGTGGGCCGCTGGCGGCTCCCAGCGCCGCGGGGCCGCCTGTCAGTCCGGCCGCGGGCGGGGGGCGGCTCGGCCGGGCGCGCTGGCGGGCAGCGGGTTGGGGGAGCGCGGCCACCCCAGCGCCGCGCTCCCTTCCCCGGCGGACGCGGGGTCCTTGACCCGCTCGCTTGTTCTGCGAGGGCGCGGGGAGCCGCAGGCCTGTGCGGCTGAGTCCGCAGCGCCGTGGGTTCAGGTGATGTTCCCCTGCGGAGGCGGCGGACCGCGGGTGGCCCGGGCTGCGGGCTGGGTGGCCGGAGCGCGTTCTCAGCCCTGGGGCTGGCGGGGGCCGAAGGGCAGTGCAGCTCCCTCAGCCCGAGCGTATGGATTTTTCTGATTTTATTAGATTTTTTTACCCGACGGCTTTTGGGGCAGGGTAGTTTAGCAAAGGAGTCTGTGACACCCGGTTCCCAAGACGTTGAGCTCAGCTTCAACTGATGCAGGAGCCTCAAGGGGCCGTTTAGGCCACAGCTGAAGCACAGCGAGCGGTTAGGGTTTATTTGAGTTTGGCTTTTTTTCTTTCTTTTTTCTTTTTTTGTACTTCAGTTACCTACTCAGTGTTTCTCTTACAGAGCTCCTGAAAGGGAGACAAGCAAGATGGGGAAAATAGCAGGAAAACAGGCTTTTTTTTAAATAACATGCCACCAGAACTTCTGCATGGTAACAAAGGTATAAATTCTGTTGCCCTTTTTTAATTTGGACATTAATCATGTGCGTGCTATCTGCATGTTTGGATTCAGGACTCCTTTTGGAAGCGGTATGTTACTCTGCAGCTCTTGCAGGCCAGAATTTCAGATGTGGGTTTGCAATAATCTTCTGGTTTTTACGTCTGCCATAGCCTTGTGTTTCCCCTCAGAAGTACCTGCCAAAGCATGTTGAATGCGAGCAGATATTGCTTTCATTTGCTGTGAATTTTCTCAATTAAAATACACAGCCTTCATTTAAGATTTCAAAAATGAAAAGTAAAAAGGAGACACAGATCTGCAGTGTAGATTAGCATTACTGTAGCACTCTAATCATAGCATTTCCTTTTTTAAAGCTTATGCGTGCAGGAAAAAAAATATCTGTTTCATTCCAAATTAACCTTCCAAAGTTCAGTAACTCCAAGTTCACATTGATATCTGGGGGCAGCCACATATATATATGTCATCTCAACAAACTTTATACCCATATGCTCTGGGACTTCTAAACCTCAGGGCAATTTCTGGAAACAGTGACTTGGGTAACTTCCAAACATAAAGCGCTGCGCCGTGGGATGAAGTAGGAGAACTGGCTAAACTAGCATGGAAGCAAGAAATTCCAAGCAGTGACTTTCCCCTAAGTAATCCCCTGGGTTTTCATTACTGTAAACATAGCTTTTCTTAAAATAGTTGTCAAGTCATACGAATGTTTGACCATGTGACAGAAAGTTGAGGGTAATCTAGGATAAGATCCAGAGTGATTCTTAATGTTGCTTTCCTGGACCAGCAGCACTTCATAATGAGCTTGTAATTTCAGGGAGTGCTCGAAAGGAAACACTGAGACATCTGCTGTCCAGGAATAAATATGCCATTTTTCTCCAGAGTTAGCTCTCCAGCCATGCCAGTATAACCTTACAAACAGAAGACAAAAGTTCAAGATAGAAAATATTGATTAGACAGCAAAGTCTATGCCTGCAAGTAGTTGAAGACTAGATAGGTTAAAGGTTTCAGTTGATGCAATACTGAAAAACAGCGTGGTGCATGTAGTGATTTGTTTGCTAACATCTATGCAAATGTACTTGATTTGGTAACTGATCATGCAGGGTAATGTTCGCTGTGGGATGGGTTTTTTTAAATCAATTTTAATATTGTTACTGCTTTCTATGATACGTACTTGCTTAAGCTGGCGGGTCTTATGATTGAAGCTGGTATTTCTTTCAGTCTTTCTTCTTGTGAATTCTACTGTGTGAACTTCACACATGCTGACCTAGAACAAAAGGTGGAAAGCTTAGCTTTCTGTTATTTCAGGGCAGGCTGGAAAACATACCAATCAGGTTTTCTTGCTTTGATAAGGCTGTATTTTTAAATCACTGTTTGTAGTGCCAGTCAGATGATATTTTTTTGTTGTTGTTGTTGTTTGAAAGCAAGATTTGCACGCAAGTACACTGAATTTTTAAGCAGATAATTCATTAGCTTCGGTATTTGAAGTAACTTGTCCTTGAACAATGCAACGTTACATCATGCTACTTGATAACTAGAACTTCTGTTTACAAGTTGGCATTTTTTCTAGTCTTTCACTCAGTATCAATTGTCACCTGAGTCATGAAGATATCTGATAAATGTCTGTATTTGACGCTAACATGATATTTTAAAATGCTTAGTCTGTTCTCTGTGAAATAACTAGAATGTTTGCTTCGCTTATGTTTTTTGGGAGAGAATCACAAAATCAGGCATGCAAAGAATATGCGTTAGATACAGAGTGCTCAACATCTTGAATGTTTTTGCTGAGTTTGAATATGTAACTGATGACGGGGGCATCTTCACCTAGCTGAATAAATTGGAAAGTGAGAGCAATGAAAAAGTTGATCATCCTGTATCTGCCCCTTTGGAAGCCATGGGACTTGGATACGTTTGCTGTTGCAAAACAATATAGGCTGTGTGTTGTGTCGATTCTTTCATGGTTTTTATTATTTTAGGGAATAGACCACTATAGAACTTGGAATGAAAGAATACATTATCTCAGTCCTTAAATTCTTAATAATTACTATGCAGAAGAATGTATGATGGTGTAATTATTTACTTTGTATTCTTCAAGGCTTGTACTAGCAAGTTTGCATGAGAGCAGTAAGCAATTAGAATGTGTCCAATGTGGCTTACCATTACTTTCAGTTATACTCTTCAAAAATTTGTTGTTGATTCAGTGCACAAAGATAATGTCTTAATTTTCAGGATCAGTAAGTTACAAGAATAGACTAAGCTTACTTAAACTTGATTTTTTTTTTTTTTTTAATACAGTTACAGTTGGAAATTCATTTGCTGGTCTAGACAGATCCTTTAGATTATTTCAGTATATTTTATTATGCACATAATTTAATGAGACAGATTTCTAGTGAATTACAGCAGCCCTCCATTCAGAAAATGCAGGAGCCTGGATAGTGTTGTGTGCCTGTGATTGTTTCTAAATCTGGCGGGAGCGTGCACAAAAGGTGAATTGTGTCTGCAGCTGCAGAAATACATCTGGACCTCTGAATCTTGGCCCTCTTGGTTTTATAGTCCAAAACTTAAACTGGATATTGCTCTGTTGGACACGTAACATCTGTGTTTGACATTAGATTGAATGGAAACCCTGATCTGTGGTATTCCTGCTTGAGTTCAATTCCTTTGCTGTGGTGTTCAGAGTTTTAGAGGAGATAAGGTTTGTGGCTGTTGGGATGCTATGGACCTCTGGGGTATTACAAAGAAGTTTGCATGCTTACGATATTTGTCAAGAGATGTGTTTTCATGAACGGATAACTTCATTCTATTTTTACTGGCATTATTTTGGACTTTCTGAGTCTGAGGGTTTTTTTAGGGCTCCCAAAAGAATCTGTTAATATCACTGGGTGAATCATAATAAATCACTGGGTCTTGATGCTAGTGATAGTTCAAAAGTAATGATGATCTGGAAAGTTTGAAGATGGTAAGCATTTGAATTCTGAGGTGTCTGTGATTTGCGTCATTCCAGACCTAACCAGCTCCAGCCGCTGAGGTGGACTCTGTTCCCTACAATGTGTCAGCGTGATCAAGTGAGAACGGAAATCCTCAGTTGTAAAACTTGTATGCATTAAAGCTACGGAGAAGTTAGCTCACCAGCCTATTTGTCCATTTTGCAGGATGTTTGCTTGCTGGACGAAATGAGAACTTTGTTAGAAGAACAGCACTTCTACCCCATACATGTGTTCTTTCTAGGTTTTGCACAACGTCAGTGAAACTGTTGAACAGTTGTTTAATAGTGAAACGAAAAGGCTATCTATATTTAGAGATGCAAATAACTTTATTTGCATGGCCTCATTTTGTCTTAAGCGTAGTTCTAAGTGCTGTGCAACCTTTTTCTTATCTGTGTGGATTAGAACTGTTACCATGCAGATAGCTAGGTGGATTCCTTATTAAAACTGAACTCTATTTAGAGATATTTCTTCTGTCTTGAGAAGTCGAATTTTAAATCTCTTGACCGCAGCAAACATAGTAACACCTTTATCCTGGAATCCATTAATAATCTACTATAAACGTAGCTTTAAAGGAAATTCAACTATAGCAGAAACTCTGACTTCCTAAAGCTTTTGCAAATTTGTGGTATCATCTTAAAACTCTTCAGCAAATAGTCCACTGGCTGTGTCCATGAGCTCATGCTACAGAGGGATTGTTGGTAGGCATAAAAATACAGTTTCATATGCTGTAGGGCTTTGCACTAGGTTAGTCAGCTGTTGCTGTCCTGCTTTATTTGCAATATGATTGCTATCATAATTGTTTAAGAGTCTCCGTGAAAATGATTTGTAAGATACCTTGTACAGCATAACTGTAAAACTACACGTGCTTGGAGAGAATGGGTCCACAGAGACAAAGCTTAAAAAGTGCCTTTTAGTAGGAAAATCTATAAACTAAACCTGTAACTATTTTTACTGTTCTAGGGGTTTTTCTCAGTGATGTTATATGCTGTAATTGTCTTCACATTCTTAAACTTCAGTGATCAATTTGTAGAGGTGATGAGAAATATTCAAGCATATTTAATTTTAACCTTCAAGGGAAGTTTTGGTTCAAAGGGAAGTGTTCATAAATGATTAATTATATATCAGTTGACATTCATGTCCAAAGCCACTGTGCTTGGAGTTATTGATTACTTCACATCTTGTCTCTTACAAATAAGATAAAACAAGTCCTTTAGGACACTAGTAAGAAGTAACTAGTTTTACAAGGCAGTATTGAATTACTGATTTTTTTAACAGCGTGGCTAGCAATAAGCTGGCGTTATCAGTCATGATCAAGCCTAGCATTATGCGTCATGGCTAGAGAAGGCATGTAAACCAGAATTTTGCCATAATCATGGACAACGAAATAGCTTCCAAGGGAAGGCTACAAAGTCCAAAGAATGCTGTACTAGGTGCTCTCAGGTGGAAAAGTGTCTCAAATATTGATGTAGTGTTAAAAAAAGGAGAACATTTACAGTGGGAATTTGTGAAGTGTTTTGCATCAGAAAATACTAATCTGCTGGAATCAAGTTTCCTTGGTCTTTGTTTTTTAGGTTTGGTAAAAGTTCTGTGAGCCAGTTTCCTTAGCCATAGAACAGAATTTTTGGCTGCAGTGATAACTGGGGATAGCTGTCAGCTCTGTAGGTAACTGAGCACTATACTGCTAGGGTATTTGCTGTCCAGTTTTATCTTTACAGTTTTTCTGTTCAATAAATGATGCTTCTGATAGCAGCACTGTAGCTTTGTGCCGGGGGCAGAACTTGGTGCGTGGGACAATTATTGTCATCTGTTCTGGTGCAGAAACAAATTTTGTAGCCTGAACTCAGTTGCAAACCAGACTTAGAACGTGTCGGTTGGCTCTAATTCTTGTGAAGTATCACCAAAAATCTGTATTCCTGAGAGAACAGAACATGATTCTCTCTGCCATAAATCTGTTTGGCTTGTGTGTTCAAAGCTAAATTTTCAGGTGTTCAGTTTGCTGCCACCATCGTTTCATGTGCTTTAAAAATAAGTTCAGCTAAACTATCGGCTTAGGATGCTTCGCTGCTTTGGTTCTGTTGTGAGTTGACCCTGGCAGGCAGCTGAGCCCCATGCAGCTCCCCCCTCCACGGGGTGTGGGGGAGAATCGGAGGGGCAAAAGCAAGAAAACTTGGGGGTAGAGACAAAGACACTTTAATAAGTAAAGGCAGGGAGAAAAGCCAAACAGAAATAAAGAAAAACAAGATATGCAAAAGCAGTCGCTCGCTACCAGCTGACCTGTGTCCAGCCAGTCCCTGAGCAACAACCCCTGCAAAACTCCCCTCTGGTTTTGTTGCTGAGTGTGATGGTACGTGGTAGGGAATATCCCTTTCCTCCGTTGGGGTCAGCTGTCCTGGCTGTGTTGCCTCCCAGCCTACTCGCTGTGGGGGCAGAGTGAGAAAGGGCAAAGTAAACTTTGGCGATAAAACATGGGTGTGTTATCAACCCTGCTTTGGTCACAAATCCAAAGCCCAGCACCATACAGGCTGCTGGCAAGGAAATAAACTCCATCCCAGCAGGACGCGGTGCAGGTACTCAGCTGTCCCCAGGGCATTTAATAACTCCCAGCTACATTAAAGCCTATACTAGGAATAGATGCAATCTTCAAAGAAATGGAAAAGTGACAGTGGGCCAGGTCTTCAGCTGATCCTGTTCACTTAACCTCTCTGCACTTCAACAGACTCGAGAAGGAAGTTGCCTTTCTCTTACTGTGGATGCAGAGTGAGTTTCATCTTGCCAAGACACTGTGGTGGAAGATGCTATTACATTCAAACTTTGGAGTAAGAAACAAATCTAACTTGGTAAATAAAATCCTCTTCTGGATTCTGCCTTCTGTGTAGCTGTTCTCTAGTTGAAGAGATTTTAAAGTGCATAATAATTACAGCAGGTATCTAAATTGCCAATTAAATTGTCGTCTTGGCTAATTTTTATAGATGTTTTAGATCCAGTGTTGTTGGTAACCTAATTTCGTGAGTCAATTAAGATTCATCCTTGCTGAAGCTTTCATTCAGAGATGAAACACTGCAGTTTGATGCTTTCAGGAGACGTGTATGAAGCAAAAACACATGAATATTTATCTTCTAGTTCAAGCTATTTATTCCTGTCCCCTGAAGTACTACAGCTATGTTTTATTTCCGCTGGCAACTCAAGAGAAGATGGGGTTGACTCTTATTCCACCAGTCATGCCGTAAGACTGTTGGGGTTTTTTTGTTCTCCTTTTTTTTTTTCCCTCCATTTATTATTTTTACTATTAATATGAAGGGTATGTATATTTGATCTTCTGCTGGCTCTTTTGGAGTCTCTTTCTGAACAGAAGGTGCATCCTGGACACAGGATATCAGACTAATGAAAATGTTGCGCTTTATTAACATATGCTGTTAGGTGGATTAAACAGGGCATGGAATGAATTTTCCTTTGTATCGAGCTAATTTTAAATTCTCTTGATACTATGCCTGTTAAATTCAGCTTGTGCCCTTTTGGCCCATTGAAGAAAAGTAAAAACCTGAAAACTGAGTTTGTGGGATTTGCCCCTTCTCTGCCTCCCCCTGGCAATATTTTACAGTATTTTAATCATGTGAGATTTGACAGAAACTTTTCATATATTTTTTTTTTTTTTGGTGAGAAAGGCCTCAAATGACTTTTTTTTTTCCTTTTTTTCTTCCCCCTCCCCCCCCCCTTGCTTGCAAGTATTCTTCTTTCAAGTTAATAAATTTTAATTTGTTTTAAAATTTGCTGTGGAAGTGCACATCTAACAAAGCCTTGTTAGGCATGTGAAACAGCTGATGAATGTGCTAGTTCACTTGTTCTTTGGTGGCACTCTCATTCCAGTGTGTTGAACTTGTAACACCCTACCTGCTCATGCTGGTGAACGTCTGTGTTTATCTTCATGACTGCTCACTGTTGCCATACTTGGTTTTACTGAAATGCTCCTTGATCTCACAAGTAGATTTGATGTCTGTATAATGAACATGATGACCTAGTGTTCTGTGTGTGTCTCGTAAAGCTAGACCATGTGCTTTAGAACCAGGATTTGTAAAGGTAACAGGATGGTGTCAGCAAAGCGGTGGCTTTCCAGAATTGCTGCATGATGTGAAATTTCAACTTCAGGTCTGGTGGAATAAGAGCAGTCAGCCAGCCAGGCTTCAAAACTGATCTTGCTGAACTGCATTCCAGTCAAATTAGCTACTCCAGCTGGAAATGCTCACCTTTCTATAGAGAAATGTAAATATTTCTTTAAGGAGGAGTAACTTTTGGTTAACCAGCTGGGCCTTTGTTGAGGATTAACATAGAAGAACAAGTTAGTATGGAGTAGCTAGTTATGTTGAGTTAACTAAGTCATAGTAATTTCATGTTGAAACTCTTACAGGCTGTTTTGAACAGGTACTAATATTTGGGTTTTTTGAATTGGTGTGTAAGTTGTGAGGATCTTAGTGACACAGACATAAGGTGTTATTTTCTTTTTTTCCGTTGAGGAATGGAATTTGAGAAGGAGTAAGCATACTCGTTGACAAATTCGAGGGATTACTAACCAAGCCAGATAAATGGCATAGGCAATTTCAGCTTCTAGTGCTTGATAGAGCTGTAAGCAAATGAAATGATGATGGACAACCTTTACAGGTCATCTCCATGGCCTCACCTGACATGTAGGGGTGGAGAGTACCGGTGCCAGAGAGCAGCCTTGGACTGCTCAGCAGGCAGTGGATCTCTGTGCCCTTGGTTTCAGAGGGAAGCTATGAAGGCAGAACCTCTGTTTACAAGGAGTGCCTGCATCTCTCCTCACATAGACACTCATACGCATGTCACAGAATGCATTGAGCAAATTGGATGCTTTATAAAGCAATCGTAGTCTTGCACTTTTGTTGTCCTGGTTTTAGAAATAAATTCATGTGGGACAAAATAGTTTAAAATAGGTGGGAACTGTGCAAAGTCTGGGACTGATCTTACTGATACTGTACCTCTAGAAAAGAGTTCCCTGTACCTTCTGCTGCTGGGGACTGGGAGCTTGTACAGGACCCTGCGATCTGCACAGAGTTAAGCTTTTGAAAGCAAAGCGTGTTACCAAAAGCCAGATCATAGAATCATAGAAGGTTTCGGGTTGGAAGGGACCCCTAGAGGTCGTCTAGTCCAGGTTGCTCAGAGCCCCATCCAACCTAGCCTTGAATGTTCCTAGGGATGGGGCCTCCACTACCTCT
>BOSO01019817.1:12012-41191 GCA_018403395.1 Gorsachius goisagi
TCTCAGCCTGTCCTCGTAAGAGAGGTGCTCCAGCCCTCACCTGGTATGAGTTACTGCTGAGTTACAGTTCAGCGCACTTTGTTTGACATTATTCATAACCAGCTGATTGACAGGTACGGTATGACTTTGCTCCTTCCTTCATCGTGGGACCTTAGCTGTCACCGTAGCGTAGGTGGTATGAATAGGTACATGCTCTGCATCGAGGCTATAAAGATCACCAAGAGAAGCATGTTTTCTCCTGAGAGTGAGCCTCTCGGGATCTGTCTTAGTACGTGTTGTGAGCATCGGTGTGCCATGCATGTTTCGGAACAGCCCTTTCTGTTTGTGCTGTCTGTCTGTGACAGATGTACTTCTGGAAAGCAGTATGTCAATCTTAGTAATTCCCTCCTCTCTGTAGAACCTATTTCAAGGTGTGCTATGGACGTGGTGCAGGTATTTTCTTGTGTTTCTGCAGTATTTATTGCAGCTGCATGTTTTGTTTCATCCTTTGCAAAACGTCCTCATATCCTTTAAGAGAAGGACTGTCCATGGTCATCAGTCATACAGGAACGTGTGAACCTTTTCTGATAAATGGTGAGAATTTAAAGGAGTCTTAATGAGTAACCTGCTTTTGACTGGTTGTGCAGCACTGATGAGACCTTTTAATAACAAAAGTACAAAAGAGACTTTGTGCCTGTGTGACTAGTAGTTATATTTCTGTCCCTTACCTGTTGAGGTTTTGGGGTTACTTGCTTGGGACCAACATGGCATTCTTATTTCAGCATTAGTCTCTGCATTTCTAAATTGCATTATTGGACAGCATAATATCTTGTTCAACCTGTTTGTGGATGGCTTTACAACATCACTAAGGTGCAAAGCTTATTTCAGAGGAACCAACATGGTAGTCCTTTGATTAGAAGATACCAGAAGCTCTTCCAAGTTTTTGACCTGCTTGCTATGCTTAGCTTAACTCTTGCTAGTCTGGTTTTATATATCGTAGGCATTGGCATGCAAATAAGCAAAACAACTAGAAAAACGATCTTCTGCCCAAATAACTTGTGCTGGACTTCCTTTAATAAATCATGTTAAACTTTGTTGTTTTTTGTTAATTGCTTTGGCGCTCACTTTAAATGGAATTTCAAAGAGTAAAATTGTATTGTGAATATTCTGGACAACCTAGTAGACAGAATTTCTCAGAGCAAAATATAAGATAATACAGCCTGCATTACGGACTTACCAACCAATTATGAAGTTGAACTGTTGTGATGGGTATTATACTTTTTTTGGGATGTTTTTATCTGTTGACTTTGGGTTTGAGCTTCCAAAATAGCATCTCTCCTGTAGGGGAATTGATCTATTACAAAAATAAAAATAAATATGGCAGTTTTATTCAGGCACACAAATCCCATAGTAAATCCAATTAGTACACACAAATCCTTAGCCTTAAAATATGAGGAAATAATGAGCTTTGTCGCTTATCTTGTAAACCACAAAATCTGGGCTGCTTGTGGTCAGGAGTGTGTTGTCATTAAATTACAAATTTCTAGCTCTCTGAAAATGCCTCTACTTGCAGCTTTTTCCCACCATTTATGAAGTGATTTGTATACAGTCTCTCTTTGGTCGTAAATGCGGCAATGCAGCTGGGCTGCAATCCCCAGGCAAAAGCACCTTTCGGGTGTCAGTGCCTCGAGTACCCAGGCCCAGCCCCGTTAGCACTGGCTGTTAAAGTGAAGCCCACTAAGATAAGTTCAACCTGTAAACCAGCAAACCCTGACTGCTGAGAGCACAACAAAGAATGAGGGAAGCATCCTGTATGAAAAACTGTTGGTTACATTCCTCATGATTACTACATATGTAAGGAAATACCTAAATATTCTTTGTATTTCTTCTATACTGTAGGGCTAAAAGATGTGAACATGATACGATGTTTGTGCTTTATGAAAGATTTTCCAGGATGGCAGGTGGTCCCAAGCTCCTGAAGGTCTGTCTGACGCAGGAGTGTTTGCACCCTTCCTTGAATGGCAATTTTGATAAAAGCTGTTAACTGCAGTTGCTAGTGTGTAAGTGAATTCTTTTGGGTACATCATGGACACGGAGGAGGAAATACAGATTACAAGTGCTGAATATGAAGCAAACAGGATGTTTTTGTCTTCTGGCATTTCAACCTAGTTGAAAGTAACTTTTTGCTGTTGCTTTTAATAAGAGAAAAGGACTTAATCCTAGTTTTTCGGCTGATGAACGCTAAACGCTGTTATCGTGTGTTCAGCTACATGCAAATACACGTTAATCTCTGCTAAATAAAATAACTGAATGTAAAAGAAGTGATACGAGCATTAAGTTATTCTTAGTGTAACTCTGATGCAAAATATATTACTTTAAAAGGGGGAATTGTAGCGCTGATCACGAGAGGGCTGTATCTTGTGCATGTGCAAGTTTCCTTCTGGAAATACTGGCTGCTCTTTTGCTAGAAGGATGCAATACTTGCAGGCAATTGGAACTATAAATCTCTTGCATCTTCAAGGATTCAGTACCTTGGAGGGTTAAAGAAGCCCTCTAATGTAACTTCTTTTTTTGGCAAACTAGTGGAGTTGCTCCAGCATGGGGATAATGGCTTCTGCGGTGAACAGTTGTCCCGAGATGCCGAGTTCCTGTTTTCTGTAGCAATAGTTTTGTTTGGGTTCCCTCTTTCCGCCCCAGTTGATAGGCTTACATAGTTGCATCCTCAAGGACAGATATTCCACAAAGATATGACATATTTGGAGACCTTGGAAGAGATACTTCCAGAGATATTGCTGGTGGGGCTGGAAAGTTTGAAGAAATTCTTAAGACTGACAGCAGCTTTGGTATGAACAAGCATTTTTTTTTTGAGAGAGTCAGTCAAGGGCTGGCTTCCACTGGGCAAGATATCACAGGGATAAGTATGCTGACTTGTACTTCCGTGTCTTAAATCTGTATTGTAATCAGTTCTGCTGTTCAGTTCCCCCCCGAAACCTGAGCTAGGTGCTACTCTTGAACCAATTGTTAGTTAAGAGGGTTTCTTCATTTCTTCGGTTCTGTGGCACCATGGTTGCTAAGTGGCCTCAACTGCCTGTATCTTTTTGCTGATAGCCTTGCACTGGAAGTCTTCAGACATACATGTATCTGACTTGTTAATGCTTTGAGCGTCCTTGCCTAGGAGAATGCAGCACTTTGACAAAAGTAAGTCAGAAACTTGTTGCTGATGAGCAGGAAAGTTTAAAGTTCTGTGACTGGAGAACACCACAGGGTGGGGTGGAAAAGGGAAGGAAATTATCATCCAGCTGAGAGCAATTGCAACAGCACTGTAGCAACAGTCAAGAGAAGCAGCTGCATAAAGTTTTGTCCTTGTGGAGGTGAGGACTTGTAAATAAGAAGATTATGTGGAAACTCAGGTACTCACCATGATGTAGAGATTGATGTAAAATCCTATAGTGGCAAGCAAAATAGGGAGTTCCTAAGAGAAAAGTGACAAACTGAGATACCCAGACTTGACAGACAGAACACTTCAAGGCAAACACTACACTCATTAGCTTAGATGAGTTCCAAAGAAGCTATTTTAGCTCCTCCTTCTGAATGGAGAATTGGAAGGAGTGTACATGCACGAGACATTCAAATAGCTTTTGTCCTGGGCAGTGAGGTAAAAAGACTTGAAATACAGGAGGAATCATGCAGTTTGATTTCTTGCAGAGAAGGAGAGAGAAGGAATTGGCTTCAAACATGGCAAGCTCTTTTACTAGAAGTAGAGCACGTTTCTGGCTTTGTTTCTCTTAATTGGAATGGAATTGTGCAAGTTACAATTACTCTGGAGAAACTACTGTCACAAAAGCAGGAGGATCTTCAAGGATCATAAAAAATTGAGACTGACAGATTGAGGTTGTTTTGGAGGAGATACCAATAGCATCGCCGTGCTGTCATTTATCATTGTGTACTTGGCTCGTCGCCGGTACCTGATGAATGTTTGTAAGAGTGCAAACTAAATTTTCTTATTATTCTCCTTTGACTAAAATTGGGTGAAGTAAAAATGTTGATGTTACACCATAGCCAACCATCTGGAAGAGATGTGATTTAGTCTATCCATAAAGTAGAGCTGAATTGCATCATAAATCTGTAAGTTATTTGCAGTGTGCTTGGTTTTACTGGGAAAGCGGTTGTTGTTTCTTTACACTCTCCCTCTAGAGGGAAAAATCTCTAGAGGGAAAAATCTCCAGTGTTTTCTTCAGAAGTTCATCGCAGTAGTCTGACAATACTTCTCTAATGGTCACTAGATGCTGACTGTGTGATGTACAGTGAGGCCCAGCATTTTTATGCAACAGAGATTTTGAGATATAAGGTTCTCTTCCTTGTTCCCAGCTTTCTTGGTTAAGGATGCAGTAAGGCTTATCCTCTTGCTGAAGAGGAGAATTTTTGTTTTGCCAGCTGTCTTTTTCTTCCTTCAGTTCTCTGCTCCTTCTAGCTGTACTTGCCTCAGATTTAGCTTGCAGTAAATAAGGTATAGTTCACAGTAATGTACATGATGTATTTATATAGAGAGAAGTGTGGCATATTTTATCAGTCATAGGTAGTATTCATCTTTGGAACAACTTTGGTATCAAAGAAGGCTATTTACTTATGAATGCAAGAATCCATCTTTTGCCATGGGAAGAAATAGGAAAATTCATATTTGTCAGGCGTGCATGTTTGTGCATGTAAGAAATGTGGAAGTTGCTAATTCTGTTGCCCTGTCTTGTCAAACAGGTCATCTAAAGCAGCTGGGTGTTTGCAAAAGGAGACTTCGACAGCACGGAGATACTTAATCTCTAAATCAAGTTCAACGATGCGTTAGAGGAAGCTGGATTGGCTGTACAGAGCTTTCACACTGAAGGATGAATAGTGAAGAAGAGTTTTATGATGCCGTTACAGGTGAGTGATAGGCATAGTGCCAAAAAAAAAAAAGAAAAGAAAAAAAACCCCACCTGCTATAAACTGCATTGTGTGTGTGGTGAGGGGCTAGTAATATATTGCTGTAGTCCTATTTTCTTGAAAGAAGGAAGGAAAAATTATAATTCAGGTTCAGATTTGGAAATGAGAGGGTTTTTTATTAAAGCTTAATGCTGGCTATCATTTTATCACTGTAACAGTCCTTTAGTGGCAAAGTGTTGCTTTCATTTTCTGTAGAATGCAGGTAGTTTGATAGCAGCTTGAGAACTAATGCTTTTAATACCCTTTGAAAGGTGTGTGAATAACCTTCTGTGGATTATTTTTATTGTTATTTTATTTATTTTAATGGAGAAGTTATCCTGAAGAATTGAAGTAGAGAATGTTTTTCTAGTCAGAAACAAATTACTGTAAAATTACGCTTTCAAGATAGGGAGCCAAAAGTCTTTGCAATCCAGTGTTGTTTCTAGAAAAGCAAATGTGAATCACTTCACACTTGAGCAGTGTATCAAATAGTACTTTTCTTTGAACTAACAAGGATGAATGGTTATTTATAAGAGCCTTACATGTTTTTAGTGGTGAAATAAAATGCTTAAAGAATTTTAATAAAAAAAAATCCTTTCAAATATCTCAAACAATTTTATAGTTTTTCACTTACTGTAATAGAGGTGAAATGAGAAATGCTGGCAATGGTGGGTGTAGAGTGCTTAATATAGAATTGTGGGAATGAAAAGAGAATAATGGGAAGCGTGAAAGCTGAAGGAATGGAAGTAGCATGGTAGATACAAGTGGGTAAGGTAGTCTTAGACATGGTTGGTTGGAAATTCCTATGAGGAGTAAATAGAGGAGGCTGGGTGAAGCAACGTGACTGACAGTGGACTGTATAGGACTTGTCACAATTATGTCACAGAGAAGAGAAGGAAATTTGGATTGCATTCATGCTGGCTAGGAGTGATAGGGGCTAGTACTCCAAATTAATCTGTAAAATCAAATCATTGTGCCATAAAAATCCTGAAAACACAATGGATTGTTCGTGTATGTCTTTAGAAGTGTGAGGTCTGATGTTGATGCGTTCCATTGTCTCTTGCTGCAGAAATACAGAGTCATCAGCGTTTGAACACTGTTTTTTCTTCTTTCCTCTTTTTTCCCTTTTCCTCAACCTCAAAAGGCTGATTCTCCCTGAAAGTGCTCAAGGTGGCAATGACTTCTGAGCTATCATGCGTGAGATGTTCTTGTACCTTGCAGTCTTGGCTGGCTCTGCTCAGAAGCGGGATGTTGTGCATCAGTTTTTTGAGCACTCCTTGTCCTGTTCTAATCTTATTCTTCCACAGGGAGGAGGAATGTGATGTCAGGAGAGAAGTTTCTGAGCAAAAGAAGATCCGGTGTCTTTATAGGCTCTCAGCACAGCTCTCTTCTGATAGGAGGGTGCTTGGTCTGCAGCAGCAACTTCAGGAACTAAATGAGGTTGAACTTTTTTCCCTTATATACATTGCCCTGTAGCGTGCCCCACAGGTACTTGGTTTAAGAGGAGTGCTAATTTTGGAATAGTTTGCTTCAGATTCTTTCTCCCTCAGGACTGTCTTTAAAGACAGGTGCTCAGTCTTTCTCCAGCTAGATGCTTTAGAAGATGTTGGCAGTTTGATGGATTACTTGGACAAACCTAGTGAAATCTAGACCTAGTTCTTTGTAGCTGTGTCTTGTCCACGTCATACATAAATGTGATGCTAAGAACAACTGTAAATAGGTCTTTCTGCATGCACATTCTCCAACTGCTGATGCCTGTAGCAACTCTGCTCCTCTTAGCACCATGGACTGCTTATCTTTCAGATAGTGCTTTGCTGGTTTTTTTTAGGTTCTAATGGGTCCTGATCGTGCCTGCCTATCTTTTAGTTTTTGGATGGTCTGGACATGGTAGGTGTAGACCCAGTATTCCCAGGAGATCAAGTTTAGAATCAGGGTCCTTTCTGAGCCAAGGTGAGCTGTTAGGTTCCACAGTGAAAACTTCAGGATTTGGGGTTCCAAATTTTGATTAAAAAAATGAAATGCCCTTAGCAGACGACTCAGTCTGTTCTTTCCAAGGATACTTTCCTTCTTTTAGGTCAGATCAGCAGATGAGCAGAAGTCACCTTTAGACATGTGCTTGTTCTGCTCTAAGTCTAGTCATGGCTACCAGGAACAAGCACATTCTCTAACTGTGTCGTAGCTCCATGATGAGATGAAAACAGGGTGTGTACACCATACTCTTCTTCTTTTGCTCCCCCAGAGTCTTGGGCCCTGGTTTCCCCAGAGAGAGCTGCAATGTGTTCCCACAAGTTTACTGATTTTAGTAATTGGGTACTGTGGTTTGTGTCCTGGAAGTAGCAAACCAGGCTTAGTAGAGCACTTGAACTCTGTGGGAGGTTACGCTTTAAAATTCTGCAGTAGTCACAGCAGCAGCCCAAGTAGTTCACTCCTTGAGGAAGTCACAACTTTTCTGAAGTTATTAATTGATGACATATACTTCTATAATGTGAATCTACTGTAAAGAGACCCCTGGTTTTTGTTGTGGATTTTGTCTCTTTGGCTGAGAAGTTTCCTGCTTCTGACACTGTGCCCGTCACATCCAGAAGACATGCTCATGTGATGGAATTGCATTCTGTGTGGTTGGCAGATGGTGTGACCCTGACTGGATGATGATTACGCTTGTAAACATGCAGGATGGACTGTGTTATATAGGTGATGAGTCGAGTTAGTGACCGGTAGAGTTTCCATGGAGAGAAGTTTCTTTGCATTCAGAGGTTATTAGCATTTGCTGATGACTTGGGCACTTGACATCCTTTCTTCATTAATGAGTACTCCCCTTGGGAATCCCTTGGAAATGTAACCTGTGATCTCAGTTAATTCTTGATAGCACAGCATCTGCTTTTTCTCAAATACAGGAGGTAGTCTTCTCTGAGACTGGATCAGGTAAAGCGATCGATCCTTTGATGAATTTCAGATTCTTTGAAATTTTGTGTGAGACAGGGAGCATATAGCTTTGATCACTTGCCTGTAGCCTATGTCACCTTCGGTTTATTAATCTCATTGCAGACTTGTTAAAGACTGTATGCCATCAGATTCTGCTGTGTCAGAACTGTATCCTTCATTAATTCTGTCAGATACCTGTTTGCCAAAGTGTTTTGTGAAAGGATTGTCCCAGAACAGGAAAATGCTTGGTTAGTTACAGGGTAATTTATTTTTGACAAACATAAATAGTTTAATTCTGCTTTTTATAATATTAACCTGCAGTTCCATTGAAATCTGTTCTGTGTGCATGAGGTTAATCTGGCCTGGTGTATTTGTGAGGGTATTGCCATTTTGTTTCCTATTGCCTGGAAACTATTGCTTTCACTTGGGGAGGAGGAAGTGAGGTATCTGCTGCCAAATTAATATATTTTCATAATGTCTGTATTGAACTAAATCAGCAGATTCTGCCATACTGTTTAAGTATTGCAAATGTGGTGAAAGGCCAGCTTGCCTCCTATCAGAGCAGCGCGATACAGCTGCATGTTGTGAAGATGGACTCGTTTTGGAAAGTGGAGAACGGTAACTTCAGGCAAAGAAGAAACTACCTCTCACTTCACTTGCTATCTACGCTTCCAGTATATTTATCCCTATTCCTTATGCCCTTTTTAGGTCTGAAGGTTCTCAGTACTACACTGTTTTGATTCCCTTTCTGTTTTGAGTGACAAAGCTTAATTGGTATTTAAGGAAGTTGCTGACTGTACGAAAGGGGCGGTCTTGTGTCTTTGGGTATGACTCGTAGAACAGTGTGCCTCTCTGCTCCCTCCTAGGTGGATGTATAGCGTAGTCTGAGTGGACTTGTTTCATTTGCAGGATGTGGAAGAAGAAGGCTAAGAAAACAAGAGTTACTGGCAAGTCACTTTTCTTTAAGCTCTTGAAATAGATTAATGTTGGCACCCAAGTTAAGTACTGACTTTGAAAATTTAAGGCTTTTAAAAAACTTTTGTTTCACCCTTAACATGCATAAGTTGAGACTTTTGATTAAGCTAATTTTTGACGGTTTATTTCTGTGTGTGGTCCCCTACCCCTCTTTTAAATCCCCTTTTTTTATCCTCACCCCCAGTGGCTCTTCACTATAAAAACTGTAGTGTAAGTAAAACTCACCTAATCAGTTTTGCAAGTTCAAGGCTTGAATGGCAGCTGGAGAAATACTCTTTTTGTAACATAGCAAAACTTCAACAAATCATTTCAGTAAACTGTTTTTATTCCAGATCAGTGCTTCCTCTGTGAAGAACATTCTCTGGATAGTTCTTCCCAGAACTGTAATACTTAGAATTTCATTGAGAAACAGCTTTTAAAACTTTCTTGATGGGCTTGTACTAGGCAAGCCAGCTGATACTTAAGGTTGAAAGTACAGTTGAAGGTCTAGTGATTATCTAGCTGTGCACCCTAGTGTTTTTGTTTGCTTGTTGTTTTTGTTTTTTAAAGTAATTAGGTGGAGATGCACTCTAATAAAGCAGACTTTACACTTCTGATATATCTTATTTTTCTGGAGCAGGGATTTAATTTTTGTTGTTTCTATGGAAGACACTTGTTTGAATTGGCATTAATATACTTACCAATGACATATTGTTGTCCATAAATAATATATATATGCACCTGAATCTAAATTCCTGTTGTGCTATATAGGAACAGGGCAAAACAATTCTGAATCGTGGAGAAACAGAAAAACTCATGTGGATAAAAACAATGAACATTTGATAGGATTTGCAGGGTTTCAGGTACAACGTAAAGACTGTAATTCCAGTAACACTTTTCATAACTATTCCCCTATAAGCCAGTTGACTATTCCTGTTATGAAGCTTTACTTTTATATTTAGGTGTGTTTATCGCATTGAAGTACCTGTTAAATGTGATGCTGTTCCTTATGTTGTATGTGCTTGATCAGCTTTTTGGGTGAGGGTACACGTACCAGAAAGCTTATAGTTTTTTCCAACTTCATCAGTCAAACTAATAAAAGTTACTTCATTATGCCCTATAGTATTTGCCTTTTCCATCTCCTTATATTGTAACAGGTTCCAGAAAAAGCTGACATGTGGTTAGAAATGCCATTTTAAAATTATAAATATTTGGTTGTGGGTTGACTGAAGATAGGCACGTGTTTTGTTTTTTTTTTTTTAAGACGGGTGTTTCAGGGTAGCCTTCATTTTAATAACCTGAACATGTATATGACTATCATACTTTCCAATTAAGTACTAAGACTGCTCAGGTGTGGTTATTGCTGTATAATTACATGCTTGTGACATCAAATGTAGGAGACGGTTTAATACATGACATCACCCATTCCACCTGCTGTTTACCAGAAAAGATCATATCAGTGGTACATCCTTGTACAGTTTTGAATGCTATTGGCATGGTCTTGATCCCTGAAAAAAATGCAGCTTTTTGTTTCTGAATGTGTGCCTTGCATGAATTGCTCTAATAAAGTAAAAGCATCCTATTGGAGAGGTTAACAAAGGAAAAGTTGAAGTACTGCGTATGATAGATAGATACACTCTATTTTTAAAAAGTTAATGACACAGGATCATAACATTTTATTCTATTTAAAATTGAAATAATCTTTGTCAAAACAGATTTCTTTACTCCATTAAAGTATTTAAATGCTTTGTAATATATTTGAAATCTTTCTGTATCCACACCTGGACTTTTGGATCGGCTGCAGCTGAGTGTGGTGGTAACTGTCAGCACACAGACAAGTGGTTGTCCAGGTTGTGATAGCTGGAACAAAAGGAATACAAAGACGATGTTAGTGTATGCCTTAAAACTGTGGCAATAATTGTATGCCAGCAAATACGCCTGTTCTCATGTTGCTTTTGGATTCTGACTCTTAAATGGGAAGCTGGACACTGAAGTTGTCTTGTGGCTCTTGATGAAAGATTGACCCTTGTGGCACTCAGAAAGGACTTAATGCTTTTTGAATGATTTTCAACAAAAAATGTTCCTTTATTACACTGAATGTAATCTGTTGCGATACTGTGACGGTTGTGAAGGGGTTTTAAGGTGCTCTGTATTGATGCTGCTGTATTGATCCTTATTTGTTGTTAACAGTTGCTTCGTTTCTGCAGTCAGTCTGCGTAGGGGCCTTGACAAGAGGCCTGTTGCTGTTGATAGTGACCAAGTGTGTGTGTATATAAGCAAAAATAAATTGTCGTTATTCTAAGTGTGTGTGTGTGTAAGTAGTGTGACTTAAACAAAAAATCATTAGACTAAAATCTTGGATTGTTGGTTTAGTTCAGCTTGTTACGTAGGTCTGCTTGATTACAGAAGCTTGCATTCCTGTAGATTCCTGTTGGTTTAACTTTTTTTATGGTTAAAGCTGTTCAAGCTGTTCAACACATGTTGTTATTGGGGGTGCTGACATTTAGTTACAACGGTGTTTCCAGTAGCTGTCTACCCAAGTGGATGGAATCGGGTCATAGGAAATGAAGCCACCTTCTGTAGGTCATGCTTTGGGTCCCTTGTAGTGCTCAAGGAATGGTTCATCTTGGTGTCCACAGGTTCTTGCTGTAACCATTAGGGAAGTGTTATATGGTTTGCACACATGGATGGGGAAAAGAAGTTAGATAGTGTACATTTCTGTTGCTGTAATAGTCCAGATGTTTGCTGCTGGCTTGTGAAATGGCCATTTTAGCTTGCTCTATAAGTAAGCTAAGTTAATTTTTTGGAAGGTCTTTGAGGAAAACTACATAACTGAACAAAATTACTGTAATCACACTGCAGCTCTGAAGAAGAGACAATACAACTAATGTGATTAGGAGCTACTGAAGAACTTGTAAGATTCTAAATTGGTTTTATATTCAACAGTGTGAAAAATTAGTTGAGAATACTTGATTCTAATGCAATACTTGGCTCTAAATACTCTTGGAAATTAGGTCACTTAATAAAGGGTTTTTACTCTGATATTCTTTAAAATAAAATAACCTGATATAAGTGTACTTATGCTGTGAGAGTTACAAAATGTGAGTGGCACTCTGTGGCATAATAGGATCCTAAGAAAACTATTGGTTTTTATACAGGCTTTGATTCTGACAATTCTTCGGGAGACTTTTCAGAAGCAAATCATAAAGTTGCAGAAATGCTTGATCTAGATCCACACCAAAGCAGTAGGACTGGAAAGCATAATGGAGAGACAGAGATTCAAGAAAATGGAATTAAAAGACACAGGTAAACACCTAGTACTACAGAGTAAATGAGAAGTGAGTATGTGCTGGCTCTTCTGGGACGTTGCTGTTCTCATTGGAAGAGGTTAATTCTCTGGAACTGAAAAGCCATTTCACTTGTCTGCTTCCTTTGTCAACTCTAGGTTAATGCTTTGCTTCCTTTTTAAACTACTTCAATACCTACAAATGAAAATGTCTTGTTGTTAAAGGGACTGATAATGACAGTTGTTTTTTTCCAATTGCAGGACATCATTACCTGCCCCAATGTTTTCTAGAAGTGATTTTAGCGTGTGGAGCATATTAAAAAAATGCATTGGACTGGTAAGTTGGCTTGGGTGAAATATGTTGTTATTGGGTCTCCTGACTTCAACTGGTTAATTTTATTGCTTAACCCTTAAGACACAAAATAATACCTGGTGCATTTTGCATTTTTTTTTTCTGTAGGGAACATCATCTTAAGCTGCAACTCTCTAAATCTCAACATCCATTTACTAACATACTATTTCCTTACTTGCTTTAGTTGTTGGAGCATGTGGATTGGCATTTCTAATGCTGTCCTATAAGAACTAGAGTAAAGGCATTAAAAATATAGTTAAATATGGTTTGATTAACACAATACACTCTTCTCTGCTTTTTTTCATTCTTTACTTAGCAAGATGTGATTTAGGGCTTGATTTTGGTGTGTTTGTGTTGGTTTGGGGGGGGGGGGGGGCNNGTTTGTGTTGGTTTCCCCCCCCCCCCCCCCCCCCATAATTTAAGTAGTTTGTCCCCAAAAAATTACTTTCATCTGATTGACAGGATAGAAAAGTTTTGGATCTGTTAGAGTTTCTTATAGCCCGGTGTAGGCCCCAGTGTACGCTTGGGGTATTAGTGGTGTGATGTAATTGCGTCACAAGATTTTTTTCTTGGGCTCAGAAACGCAGACCTTTACACTGGTCTGTGTTGTTAAAGGACCCTGATGCTTGCATCGTTACTGGCCATCACTGCTGTTTTCTTTTAATCCTTTAAGTTAGGTGTTTGATTACTTCATTCTTATTAGGAATGGAAATGATATTCTACACTGGAGGGCATTGCTGCCACAGCTGCTTTTGAGAAGTGTTAAGCAATTACATTCATATCTAGTCTAGATCTGCCAGTACAGTCCTTTGTCAATGCAACAGACAAATCAGTGAGCCCTTCTGCTAGCTTAATTTATGTCACCTAAGAGATACAGCTGTACTGTCACAATTCCTTTCGTTAGGATGAGTGACCCATGTATTAGAATGCTTTGCTGGGGCCAAATCCATTGAAGTCAGTTAAGGGTAATTTTTTCTTTTTTTCCTTACTGCCTGTGACAATGTGAGGAAAATATTGCATTAACTTAACTGGTGGCTTTCTCCTTTCCACTAAGTTTTAAGCGCTTAAATGAGGCTTTAGTGCTCAGTCATGACTGCAGCTTTTTAATTAAACAGCCAAATTTACTTGGATATGGTAGAAGACCTGGGGAGTTGAAAATCTCTGTGTGACCTTCATGTCTGTCTTGTATCCACATGTGAAATGAGAAACATTCTAATGCAAATAACAGGTTGCTTAAATAAAGCCACTAAAATTTGTTAGAGCAATTCAAATCCTATTGTTTATGTAACTGTTCCTTTTAAAAATAATTTGTGGTTACTTCAGTAAAATAGTTAGATTTTATGCAAATAGGTATGTGAGGATTTCAAAGGAATGCGTGGTACTTTAATATCAGTAATGAGCTGGTTGGCACATTATTGCTGCTATCTATGGAAATTCTGTTTTGTGTAGACCACAGAAGGTAACATTTTTCTTGAATTTGCTAGGTTAGCTGGATGAATTTTTGAGGTTGTTTATTCTTTCAGATTGCTAATAGGGTTCTGCAGTGCTTTGAGCCCCTTTCAGCTGTAGCATTTAAAGGTCTACTATAGGCTTGCCAAATGTCTTTTGAATAATACTACAAATAAACTAACCCACAACTTATTTTCAAAATTCCTGTTGTCGTCAGTTGTTAAATCAGTGTTGTGGCTAAGAAATTAACTTATCCTTTTGTTGTCTAGGAGCTGTCTAAGATTACAATGCCTATTGTCTTCAACGAACCATTGAGTTTCCTTCAACGGATAACAGAATATATGGAACATATATACCTCATTAATAAGGCTTGTAGTCATGCAGACCCCCTGGAAAGAATGCAGGTAAGTAACAGTTACCACCTTCTGGTTAGTTCAGAAGTTGTTTTTTTGTGCCCAAACCTTTCATTTTAAGGCAATTTCTCACTTGAGTGTATTTCTTTCTCTGGAGCTACCACAAGAATGCCTGTGTTTGTCTGTCTAGACAAGTTTCTTGTTTCATTTGGTTGTATCAGATATTTGTGACCCTTTCACGCTTGATGCTGTGCACAGTTTGAGCCAAAAGCCTAGTGCAGAAGAATGCCAAAACTGATGATGCCCAAGGACCAAACCCCTTTTCAGGACTGCTTTAACTGTGACTCTTTTTGTGGTTTTACGTATTGTGAAGATGAAATCTTGGCTTTAAGTAGCCCTAAATTGACTTGTTGAGTGGCTCCATGATTTTTAAGTTACTGGATGAAAAATTGGTGTGACAGAGATAAGCTTTACCACTCTTTTCATCTCCAAAACTGGTTGTTGTTGGGAGTAGAATATAGTACCTGGCTGGTCACACAACAAGGAACTGAATATGGTGAAACCGCGCCTGTGTACATTAGATTATACTGGTATTGCTCATAGCTCTGGTTTTACAGAAGTGAAACTGGAATGTATATCCTGTACACTGTGTTTGTGTAGTACCTACCCCTTCTTATCAGCCTGCAGGAACTTCTAAGTGTCATTTGTATCTGCTGGTATGATTCAAGAAATCTCATCTGTGTTAGAAATAATGTTTGCCTGACACTAGGAAAAGCAAGACTCTTCCCGGTGAGCTGAGTGGGGGAGACAGTCAAAATGGGGGAAAAGTAGATTTAAAACCCCAGGCTGTCCTCTTAGAGGTAGGTGGAGAACATGGGGCAGAGTGTAACCTGACAAAATTTACTACAGAAAATAATTCCTTTTGGAAATGAGCTTCTTATTAACTGCTTGTATTTCTGCACTTCTGTATCACTGTTGTGGTTTAACCCAGCAGGCATGTTCCTACTGCTATGTCTCCTGAACGTGGTTCAGGTCTTATGTCAGGTTAAACCACAACAATCGCTTACCCTATGGCTTACAAATGTCTTGGCCTTAAGCAATATATAGCGATTTCTTTTTGGAAGAATAATGAAATACTGTAATGTGCTACAAATATATTAAACTTAAGAGTTTTAATGTACTGTTCTCAACAATCTGCTCTTGCTTATAGGCTGTAGCAGCTTTTGCAGTTTCTGCTGTGGCTTCTCAGTGGGAGAGAACTGGCAAACCATTTAACCCGCTGTTAGGAGAAACCTATGAATTAACCAGGTAATAATTACTTTAAATTGGGAGCTGGGGCTATTTGTGTTCTTGAGTTAGCAGACTCTCTTATTAGTTTGGTTGTTTATTCAGTGAAATAAATAAAAATCTACTAAAATACATTTTTGAATATAGCTAAACTTTTCCCCAAACTATCTCAAAATCTTTGAGAAGTTGTTATAAAAGCTAATAATTATATTTCTAGGTTTAGGCAGAGTATTCTCTGAATTATTCAGAGAAAAATTGGTCCATGTTCTTCCACCAAAGACATTTCCTGACCAGACACTATTAATTAATTTAAATAGTGTTTTGTTGATCATGTCAGATACAGGAGTTAGTCTGAAGGACTTCCAGCTTGATTAAATAAATGGGTGATAGGTCTGCAGTGGAGAAAAGAATTTTCAGTCAGACCTCCTGCTGCCCAAAGTGTTCCAGCTTTCTGTGTGGAAAGTAATTTAGGTGTTTGAATGTGGGTTGGTTTGGGGTATAAAGATAAAGTGTTCAGGGCACAAATTCTTTCGTTTAATTAATTGTAAATGTGTCATGGGACTAGAAAAGGAAAAGTCTCACCTTCAGTTTAATAGAAAAATCCTTCAAAATTATTTGAAGTATCAAGTAAGTCTTTTCTCTGGTAACATTAAAAAAAATGTACTGTTTAATGCTCTTTTTTGTTGTTGCTAGGGAGGATTTAGGATTTAGGTTTATATCTGAACAAGTCAGCCACCACCCACCTATTAGTGCATTTTATTCTGAAGGCCTCAATAAGGACTTTATTTTTCATGGATCAATCTATCCCAAACTAAAATTCTGGGGAAAGAGTATAGAAGCAGAGCCTCGGGGAACAATTACTTTGGAGCTTCTGAAGTGAGTATGAGAAGTAAATACCTTTTTTATGTTGATCTCCCTAATGCTTACTTGAATAAAAAGGTAATCATCCTATTGGCTCTTCATAGGTGATTATCTAAAAACCTCTTGCTGAAGAGGTTGTAAGAGTTTATTTACAAGTTAATTTTCACTGCTTAATTTCAGGGCATAGCTTGTATATATTTCTTGTATATATATTGTATATATTTCTTGCATAGCTGTAGCAATTTGACCCAGTTTTTCCGCTATGAAAATTAGCATTTCTGAAAAATTGACTGCTACTGAAAGCTAGTTCTGTGAAGGCATGTAAAATTTAGAGAGAGATAAAATTCTATTACCAGGCTATTCAAGCTCGTCTCGCTTTTTAAATATTGTTGTTGGTTTTGATTGTTTGTGTGGAAAGCAACTGCACCTTCAGAATAGCTGTTCTATGTGATAACATAAGAAACTTGTTGCCTTGTCACCTGTTTAACGCTTCCTGTGTATGATCACCTTCCTTTTAAAATCAAGAATGCCTCTCCAGATTACTCCCAGGCTTTTGTCTAATTACACTTTTCTCTCATAAATTCCATGACTTTCCATAAGTTGATTTGTGCTCTGGCGGCCCAAAGACTCCTGAGCTTTCCCAAGCAGGACACAAGGATGCACTAGGTAATAGCTGCAGGAAAAAAGTATTCTGCAATTGAACACTTAAAGGTGCTTTCATAAAACCTTTCCTCTGGCCTAACTCTGAGGTTGTTTTGAAATATCATCTTAGGAAATTTCTAGACATTTGGTTTCAATAAAGAGTCAACTTCCCTGCCATATCAAGCACTGAGTTTTCCTATAGTTTCTTTTGAAAGTGTAGTTTAATTTTCAAGCTGCTGGCATCTAATCTTACAAAGCTTATTAAAAATATGAACTGGTGTTGGATATAAATGGTGATGGAAATAGAGGAAATTTCTTCTGAATGTAGAAGGAACTATGAATGTTAGTGCAGAATGCAGACATGACAAAAATAAAGTTTGTTGCTTGAGAGAGCGCCTTTATTTAGAAGACTTAAAATTCTTCTTGCTCTGCCTAATCAAATTACAGGGCACAGATTTAAACTGGAATATAAAAAAGTAAAGCATTTATTTTAAATAATTGCTTCAAGTTAGCAGCAGAAGTTGAAATCAAATGTTGAGCCTTTCAGTGTTGTGATTCACACACGTGAACTGAGAACTCCTCAGGGCCTGAGTGAACAAGTAACTGTTGAGGAAGCAAAATTGCAAGTCAGTGTTAAACTGCATTTGTGCTAACCATGACTATGTTTTCAAAACATGCGTTAGAAAACACGCTTCTCCCTCACTTCTCCAGCACAAATAAGTGTTTCAATTTATCAGCACTGGCCATGAGTGTCTTGTGTTGTGTTTTACGCTATACAGCTTTTGGTGTCTAGTTGATGAATAAAAAGGTGTGCAAAGGCTGGTGGGATGAATTTGGGGGGGGTTCTGGTATTTTTTCCCCATTTGAAGAGTAGCCATTGATCTAGAGTATGCTTGAAGACAGTTTGCTGTGGAAAATATTCAGACTTCAATGGTCAGTTTTTGCTCTATACTGGAAAATGACAGACCAGTTGGAAACACTAAATTGGAGTGTTCTCTCCATATTTACTGGAAGTAGAAGAATGAGGCATTTCTTACAAAGACGACACTGCTTGTCTCTGTGTTTTTTTGTATCGAAATAGAGTTTGTGAGATTTCCTGAGATGGATTGATTGCCAACCAAGTAACTTCAGCATTTCTTTTACCAGCGTGGAAAGATGAGTGAGAATAGATGGCTTTGACTCTGCTGAGCTAGTGATAATAGGAATCCTGTTGTTTAACACTTTGACCACTTCTAGAATAATGTCTTGTAAGGATTTAGAATCTATTAACTCATCTTTGTAAAGCTTTTCATGAAACCGTAAAATCAAAAAGAAACTAAGTGGAAATTTCTTCAGTTCTAGGACTTTTCCTTCTTCTTAGTAAATCTTTGGGAAAAGGATGGAATTGAGTAATAAATTGGATTTTTAAACGTCACGTTTATGAAGCTTGAATGTAGTGCTATCATGTCCCACTGGCGTTAAACAACCAACCATAAAAACTCCAAAACCACTCCCCCACCCCCCTGGCAAAATTGCCTTCAGTGACACTGGAGCAGGCCTTGTATACTGATGTGGAAACTTGTGGCATATTTGTGGAAACCACTTGCGCAGTTTGCTGACTCATGTCACTCTCTTCAGGTTCAAAAGCCTTTACCACGCAGTGTTTGTAGAATGAAAAATTGCTTAAGTGGATTAGTCTGCCCAGCCCTTGAGGAGTGTCTTCGTATCAAACCTTTGTCAGAACTGGTAGTGACTAACCTTTCTGTTAGAAGACTCAAATATTCACGTTCAGTGCTTTTTTATCACAAAAAAGTACTCTCTAGATTATGACAGAGGCTTATGAGAAAGAGCTTTAGGAAGGAGTTCGCAGTGCTGCTGCAGTATTGAATAGAAGACACCATTAGGCGTTAGCTTGTCAGTTCAGTTCTCCTGCGCGTATTAAGTTTTATCACATACAACTTTAAAAGTGCAAATGAAAAAGATTCCTGGACTGCTGTTTATGTTGGGCTGGAATTTGTAACCAAAAGCACAGCAACTGTAAAACTTACTATTTCAACTCTGAGAAGGAAGGAAAAGAAAAAAGGGGGGGGATATCACTTTATGAACTTGCACTAATGTTTAGATACAACACGTTGTTGGCTTATAAAGAAAAGTCTGTTTCTTTTCTGTTTTGAAGTTAACTGCTGGCTGTTCATAGGAGAGCTAAATATTTTGCCCTACCATGAACTGAATTGAAAACAGGCTTACATTCCATATCAAACTCAAGAAAATGATTTATTTCTCTATTTTCTTTACAGACATAATGAAGCTTACACATGGACAAATCCAACCTGTTGTGTACATAATGTAATTATTGGTAAACTGTGGTTAGAACAATACGGAACGGTAGAAATTGTAAATCACAGGTAATGCTAATCATGAAACTGAGGGCTGGCTTATAGGGGCCGGTGCATAGTCACTTCAGTTATAAAGCAGAGAGGTTTGATTTTTGTCAGATTACACAGGAAGCTTTGTTTTGTAGGTCCAAAGTCTTGTCTTTTTTCTTTTTATTTTTTTTTTCTTCTGACAAATGCAAACTATTCGTTGGGCTTGGCTTAGTATCATGGAATCATACCAATGAAAAGGCACAGGGATAGATGGCTTATGGGATACAAAGATTTTGCGTTTATGAATTACTCATTCAAATTCAGCCCTGTTGACAGAGAACAGAAATTAAATTTAACTCCAGAGCCATTACATGGAATAACTGTTGGAGGCTTGCCGTGGACCTCCATCATGTCAATTGTGATTTGGCTTTCTTTTTAGTTTTGAAAATAGAGACTGTCTTAAATTAAGGGTACAGCAGAGAAAAATTACTGCAGACTAGGATAATGTGAACTGAAGAGCATGTCAATTGCTCTGCCAACTGCCTATATAAAAGCTTTTTACCTTATCTAAAATAAATTACCTTCTGTAACGATGAGGGAGAGAATTTTGTGAAAATCGTATTACTTCTACACGTGTTTTTCTGTCAATAAATAGGAACTTTAATCCAGCAGGGCTACTGTTTTGATACTCCTCATAGCATCAAATCTACAATCTTGTCTCCTATGTCGACATAGACCCAGGATGGTCTCTGTATGCTTTGTGTTTGACATAGAAAATTGGCCTGATACCTCACCGGGAGAGATGATTTACATACATGTACATCTCAGTGCGGGGAAGATGCTGAAATACATTGCTAGTTTATGTTTGTAAAATGTTTAGTTCAGAACTTTTGATATTCAATTTAGAGGTAACTTTTGAATGTACTTAACTAGATTTTCCTGCATAGGTAACTTGTAAAAGTTACTTCTCGTCACAACTAGCTGTAAATAGATATTAATCTGAAATGTGGTGTGTTAATAGTGTGGGTGAAGTGGTATGCAAGACTGCATTCTGTTTTATTCCTAGTACTTCTGATAAATTTCAGATACACATGAAACTCATAAGTATGGTCATGTTTTCAGTTGGCTTTCACAGGGTGATGCTTTCCTGTGCACATTGATTTCTTTTTTTTGTCCGTTTTGTGGAATTTTGAAATTTGTGTGCCTTTTTTAGTGCCCTGGTCAGATAATAAACTATAGCTAAAGAAAAATAATGATACAGGTAACTACCCCCCAAATAACTGAAACTACATGAAAAAAAGCTAAATAAGGTAAACAAGTAAATGTACTAATGTATTTAGGGGCTTGCTTCTTTAAGCATGTGCTTATTTCCTTTACAGCACTGGAGATAAATGTGTCCTTAACTTTAAACCATGTGGACTGTTTGGGAAAGAGCTTCACAGAGTAGAGGGACACATTCAGGACAAAAAGTAAGTGATGAAAGCCTCTTGGCCTCTCTGTTTCTGAGCACTGTGGCATTTCTTTAGCACTGACATAGTGACTGCAACTTGTGTGACTGCAAAGTTGCTAGCAATGCATACTGTAACCCCTTTCCCTTCCCTGCGTCAGTGTTAAACCCCTTGATTCTAGGATGGTAACTTTAAGTGTTATTAGAAAAACTCTCCAGTCCAGTCTTTGGAAATAAAGGTATCCAGGGAAAATGCAGAGTAGTCACAACTGATTTCACTGTTGTACAGACACAATTCCAGTCTTCAGTTTAACACAATGAGAATATGGTTATTGGAAATTTTTTATCAAACCCAAACCTGTTTCATGATTCTGAGTCTCTATATTGTAAACTCTTGGCTTTATTGCACCCGCACTCATTTTAACAGTGGCAGAAGCATGCGACTAAGTCATGAGGATGTGTTCTGCGGGACTGAATGCCAGAAAGACTGGAATAAGCTGAAACCTTTTCTTTGCATTATCAAATATCTGACTTCTAAGAAATCTGCAAAGAAACATAAAATGCATCAAAGTAGGAAGCTGGGTATTTACTGTAGAACAGAATCTGTATGACTGGGCTTAGAAGGCTTTGTAAGAAGCAAAAGCTGTCTCCTTTGCTTTCTCTGCAGCAGAAAGAAGCTGTGTGTGATCTATGGCAAGTGGACAGAATGCTTATGGTGCACTGATCCCACTACGTATGAGACTTACAAAAAGAATGAAAAGAGAGGTGGTGAGCAGAAGAAATTGAAGCCGGTAAGATTCTTTAGGGAGAAAAGATATTGAAATATGAGAAATGAAAGGAAAGCGTCTTCTTTATGGAAGTGGTCAGGTGGTGGTGGTGAATGGAGGGTTAAAACAATCTGTCTTTTGGTAGGGGTTAGATGCAGGCAGTGTTAGGCAGTTAGCAAACTGGCAGTGATAATAGTTATTAGAATCTAGATCACAGGAAATCAGATTGAAACAAGGGCATATCTGTTTTTTAATCACACATCCAAATCTTTGGCAAATGATGAAGCAATATCCAAAAGCAGGTATGCCCTATGTATCTTTCTTGGGATATTGTGGGAACTGGTTTGAATTGCAGCCTTGGCTCATCTCAACCTGAAGAAGTAATAGTCATGTTAGGTGAAATTAAGTGATGGCATGGGATAGAAGGGAAACTAGAGAAAAGACTACATTAATTTACTATTATTAATTTGTTTTGAACAGACATTCAAGTTGTACCTAGGTGGTGGGAGACTATTCGGAGATATCAGGAGCAAGACATTACAATAAAAATGAGAGGAACAGTATACAGAGTGAGGAAAAGCAAACATGAGGGGTGAGGCAGATGTACAGGGGAGTGTTTAGTATCTCAAATTTGAACAGATTCTTCAACAGTCACTGTAGAACTCTAGATGAAACTGTCCAATTTTCCTGTGTTCCCCTGTCAAATGTTATCTCTTGTTTCAGAGTGAAGATGTTATTAAATCTGAAAATGATGAGGCTGATGATATGCCAGAGGTTCAAGACACGGTGCAGTTCATACCAGGCAGTAAATTGCTTTGGAGAATAAATTGTAGGCCACCAAACTCATCACAGGTAACCGTTCCAGCCAGTCTGTGTATTGCTATCACTAGTGACTTACCCAAGGGAACATGAGTAATGTTCAGGAGAAACCTTGCTGAAGTCTCTGTCCTTAGCATGCATATTGACAGCCTCTGGTAGTTCTTGCTGCAGCAGTAAAATTGTGCTACTGCAAGCTCTCTGCTTTGTTCCTGTGATGAAAGCATCACTGCTGTGTCGACTTTGGTAGAAAGAATGCGTGCTCCAAATACAGCTGCTTCAGTGTGAGTCTGGTGCCTTAGGTTAACCTGCCTGCGATATCTTTGCCCTGGGAGTGGCTAAAATATGGATACATGTTCCTTTCTGCTGACCCGGCTTTTAGAAGACAGGCTTCCAAAAAATGTAGTAACCGGGCAGCTGGATATTAACTTCAATAGTTTCAACAAGACTTTTTGGTCTTTTAGCTGTGGATTTTTTTTTTTTTTTTCATAAAATCATGATGTTAAATATCAGCTATGGAGGAAAATCTGTCTTGATCCTCTGAAGCAAAGACTGCTTAAAAAATAAAAGCTTGTGATTTGCATCCCCTTTTGCCCTTCCTTGTCCCTCCCCTGCAACAAAAACCCCGAGTTTTGTATGAATCTAACCTTGCTTTCAGGGTAGCCAGTGGGAGAAGATTTGACTCAGAAATTTCGCTTGGAAGTTCTGTTGTATCCACTTGGTATAGGGAACCCAGTGCCACTTTGCCAAGATAACTTCTATGTTGTCTTTAATTTGCTTTTAAGATGTACAATTTCACCAGTTTTGCTGTGAGTCTCAATGAGCTAGAAAAAGGCATGGAAGCAATATTAGCTCCCACGGACTGTCGGCTACGTCCAGATATCAGAAATATGGAAAACGGGAACATGGGTATGTGTTTGCTGGAGGAAATGTTTTCATATTAGTAAGTTTTGAGAGGGATGGCTGAAAGGAGGTTGGTTGATACAGGAACGTGGTCTTCAGTTTCTCATTCCCAGAGCAGCCTTAACTCTTTTTCATCCTGTATTAGTGAACGTGCTTTTGAACAATGTATGATGTCTGTTTTCTCCCAGTAAAGTGTGGGAGAGAAAATGTGTCCAAGGTGCATCCCAAGACTGCTATCCTATGTTAGGGTGTATTTGCATGTTTGTTAACTTGGGGCGAGCTGGGGGAGCTGGCAGACATCTCTCTTGCTCTGGAGTTTGTCCGGAAAGACGTGGTGAGCAGACATGCTCTGTTGTTCTGGCGTTTGTCAGAAAAAACACATGGCCAGATAGTGGAAAAAATCACTCTCTCTATTATGCTTAAGCTAAGTTCTTTCCTGCTGTCTCAGTGCAGTGTTTCTGATAAACTGAAGTTTTGGTGTTTTATTTATCAACTCTGTAGTAGCAACTCTTCTGAAATGACAGGTTTAGGTTTTTGTTGCCTGAGATTTTCATTGTTCAGTGAGATTGTGTACAGCAAATGCTTTCTCTTGCTTCAATGAATGATACTTCATTTCCCTGCAGTCTTTTCTGTGTTTTCTGCATTTTTGTTTTTATTTTGCTAAGTACCCCATTTCTCTTGAAATGTTTGTTAGATGTGGCTAGCAAAGAGAAAGAGAGACTAGAAGAGAAACAAAGAGCTGCTCGCAAGGAGCGTGCAAAAGATGAAGTGGAGTGGCACACACGGTAAGGGGGAAGGAAGTTGGGCATTTGTTTGATGCTTGGAATGGTTTGGTGTACTGCTTGAAATGTTTTTATTCAAGACAGCGTGTGCTTGATTTCCTGCATGACAGCACAATTGGTAGTGTCGTTTAAAGCATTTGCTGGGTCAACAATTAAATAAAGTAGCTGGAAGCCAAAATTGCTGATAAGTTTGTCCTGGAGAAATTATCTAATAATAAATGCTGAAACCTGTCATAATTAACTACTGTGGGAATGCTGGGGGTTTTTTTGTTTTGTTTTTTAAAACCTACAGAAGTCACTTTTTTTTTTTAGATTGAATAAAATGTTCAGTCTCATCTGTCCTTTAACCAATTCCTGTCCAGCTTCTGGCAGCTGGCTAAGACGTTGTAGCCCTCTGGGGCCTTTTATTTTCACACTCGTAGGACTTCTTGGCTTGGATACTTCAGAAATTGCTTTTTTGATTGCATATTCAAGTGACTTCTCAGTCATAGAATGCATCATGGAGCAATGTGTGATTTGGCTCCTGCTCCTGCTGGTTGCTTTTCACAGATGCCAGTGCTGGGCAGTCAAGTGTACGCTCATGGCCAGTTACTGCAGGTGCTTCCTTCAGAGGCAAGAACTTTGGGATGCTCCCATGATTTCATAAAATTCAGTAGAGAAAGCATTCTATTCCCAAAGCCCGGAGAAGCAGCTACAGGCTAATTCTGGTTAATGCCTTTGAAAATCTTTTCCAGAGCATGGCTAAAAAGTGAGCAGCTGTTAATGTTCTGTGCAGCTCCATAGAAGAAAACTCTTTCCTGCTTGGACAGGTTTACAAAAAGGGTTGTGTAACTGGTTGGGCATTCTTTTAAAGTAAAAATTAATACATATAATCAATATATAATCTAGGGTAGCAATGTTATTTTTATTTGGAATAGGACAGCAATTTAAAATCCATTTCATGCTCCTTTTTGACTTTATGTAAAATAAAAATTTAAAAAATGATGCTGTACAAGGTGCGGTGATTATGGACTATGAAGCTTAACGCCTTATTTTTCATGTTCAGAGTATTTCCTGAGATTTTTTTTCTGATAAGTTCTACCAGTGTCCTTATACAGTGTTTTGTGAAAGAAGCAAAGTTGTTCTTTTCCCCTATTAATAACTGTTCACTCTGTTTCCTTTTTTCTTTCATTGTTTGTTTGGTTTTTTTTACAGATGGTTTCATCAAGGCACTAACCCATACACTGGGACTTCAGACTGGCTGTACTCAGGTGGCTATTTTGATAGAAATTTCTCAGACTGTCCAGACATATACTGAAATTACGGAGCCGATTGCTCATCTCATCTGGACATCTAGTTACTAGATTTCATTCCAAGCCAGTTACTCTGGTTTTGTTGATAGCAAAAACCAGCTTTTCTAAGTAAATTTTAACAAAAATTCTATCAGTCAACAATCAAGGATTTAATTATCACTAACGTTGGATTGCCAAATATTTAAATACTGTTGCATTCTTTCCATAAAGCTGCACCTGAAATCATCACGTTTTCACTAATTTTCAAAGGGACCTTTGGTTCTTCATTTTTTTCCCTAGTTTCTTTGTCAGGAAGATACGCTGTATCCGGTAGAGCACATAACATCCTTGAAAACTATGTAACTTAAATAAAATAGAGATAATATCCTTGTTACTTAGTACAATAGTGAAGAATCTGAAATTTTTAAAACTCGGAGCAGGGATGGAAAGCTAATACGGTACCAACAGGATCAAATCTAGTACTGTCGATACTCCCCATGAAGAGATGCATGCGAACTTCCGTACGGTATGTAGCACTACGTGGGGACTGGCACTCCTGGCCCCCCTCTCTCAGTATGATTCAATAATTCAGAGACTCGGGGACACAAAAAACAACCTGAGCTCCTCAAGCTGTAGTTGTCTGTTACAGAGTCTTCACAACTTCTGGACACTGTGAGCATTTAACTGTATACCTGTGATAAAATTACATAAAGCATACGTTAGAAGGGAAGGGTGCATTAAAAAGTGTGCTTTTTCTGAAGTCAAACGCTGTTCTTAACATACGAGAAGCTTTGGAAGCAATTGCGTGAATGTAGAGGTGGTTACAATGTAAAATATATTGCTTGCTACCACTTGGAGGCTTAAATCTTCTGCACTACCTTTGGCAGCTTTGGCACTATGTATGCTTCTAGACTAAACTTTTATTTGGAAGCCCTTTGGGATGTGTATCCACACCGGTTCATGTTTTGGGGAAGTTTTGGTTTGCATGTTTTTCATTATTAGGTCATGTCTGTTTTGTATGCTGTGAAAAAGCAGAATCAATTTCAAGCTTTGGCAGAGTTACACCTATTACAAGTTTCCTGTGAGCATGTGCTGTCAAAAAGTGGGATTTTTTTTTTTTTTGTTGTTCCATATCAAACCATCCAGTATAATACTGGAAACAATCAATTACTGAATTGATGCATTCGTTTTCTTTCAAGTGGTATACTTCGGGGGGTAAGGGGCAGAGAAGCTTGGAAAATTAGGTCCAGCAATTAAAACTAAACCTAATACTGCGTCTTCTTTTATGAACGTTTTTAATTGGGTAACTAGGCAAAAATGGAGAGCAGCTACACTGCTGTTAATTTACAGGAATTCAGAAACCGCTGATGTTCAGCACCAGCAGCTTGAGGAATTCATGGAAGAACTGGTCTGACTGATGTCCAAACACATCTATGGTTTCATCCAAAGAGTAGATTTTTTTTTGAAGTGCTTCTCCCCCAGCTGCAGGATTAAAAAGCAAAAGAAAAGTAACATCCTCATGGAGAAACTTTTTTCTATCAAATCATATGTCTAATTATTGGATTAACTTTTAAATTTTGGGGAGATTTAGTTGTTGTTTTCACCTGGAAGAATAAGAGAAGCTGTAAAACTTCAAGGCAATAAATAAGGGCTTGTCTGAAACGTGCTTGTGGCAATTTCATGCTGTTGCAGCAATTGTACTTTGTGCTGATCGCAAGTCCTCAGGACTCACAAGCTAGACTCGGGAATAGCTGTCCCTAACAAGTGCAGAGACACTTGACTTTTTAAAAGACATTGTTGATCCATTGGGGACGGCATAAAAATATTTTTATAAAAAAGGGAACTTTAGTGACCATGCCAGGCACTGTAACCCCTGTTCCAAACTCGCTGCAAGCGGCGTAGGGAACCCTTTGTTAGGTGAGGAATGAAAGGATTCGCGTATTACGCCAGTTTAACATCTCGTGGGAGTTTAAAACTTGCTTAAGCTAACTGGTATTTTTAATGCTGGAGTAGTGTTTTTAAAACAATACATATAAATAGAAATTGCCTGAATGGAAAAACTGTAGAGTAATTGCTAAAGAAATATTCTGTTTCTAAGAAGTGTACAGGTTAGCATCCCTCTCGTCTAAGTTATGATTTAAATTCAAAGACCCAAACCCTTTTCATTATGTAAAAGCATGAAAAAAGTTGTAACAACGTGTTCAATCCAAACCGGTATAGAATCTTCATGGGATTTAAAAAGAAACTGGGAAGATGCCTAAAGTAAGAACACTTGGCTAGTTATGTCTTTACCCCTTTCTCCCCTTCTTTTAGCGTAAAGTTTTTTAGTAAAATCTCATGTTAGATCCAAATATGTTCTTTTAATTTATTGTTCTTCATTGACAACGCTTCCAAAACACTTCCCCCTTACTGCCGCCACGTCTATGCTTGGCTAGCCATGGGACTCTAATGCCGCATTTCGATTGCTCTGAAAGTGAAAAGTTTTATTTTCGATGCTGATCTTGCCTCAGTAGTTTACGTGTCAAAACATTAATAACTTTGCACCTTTTGAAAGAATGTCACTTTTATAACTTGATTAAACACTGTATATAAGATACCTGTGTTAGTATATGTTAATACAGCTATGTAGAGAAACCATCTAGAAAGAAATTATAATAAATAATACCCTTTGGGCCTCTAGATGGTGACAGATTTTTGTAAGTGAGACTTCATGCCAGGGCAGCTGCCTCTGAGGGTGAGTGGTTGCCTGGAGGTAATGCTGGCCTTGCTCAGCCAGCTCTGCGCCTTTGCTTTTTCATTTTGCCGTGATGCTTCTTAGTAAATTGGAGTTTTGGACATCCCCGCTCTGCCATCGGGGCTGTTTCCCAGCCGTGGGTGGACTCTTCCTTAGGGGCCTGTTGTCCTGCTGCAGGCTGGGTCTAAGCAGGGGGAGATGGGGCTGGGAGAGGGGCCCAAAGTCGCGTTGGAAACCTGCAAGGGGCAGGGAGGAGAAGGGGCTGCGGGGGTGGTGGGGCCTTGCGCTGGTGGGGTGGTGGCCAGACCTGGTGGTAGCTGGGGAGCGAGCAGATTTGCACTAAAAAACCATAGTGGAAGCGAAAAATTAACTTTGTAGTTGCTGTGTAGCATCTGCCTTTGTGTCTTTGAGGCAACATCATATTGCAAATTGGGAGGGACTTTCAGACATCAGGCATTTGTGTAATTACTGGTACCCAGATTACTGTGGACAGGAAGCATGTACCCTAAATTATGCAGGAGCTGCAGAACTAATTAGCAGTATTTAGTCCTGTTTCCTAATTAAAAACAACTAATCAGGAAATTTTTTGTTGTTGTTGTTAAAAAACGTTTGGAAAACTACCCAGCAGAGTGCTGGTGGGAGGCAGCTGCTCTGCTGGGCCCCATGCCGAAGGCCTCCGTGGCGCACATTTATTTTTTCGGTGTTTAGTGACCGTCCCTGCCCCGCTCTGCTGGCGGTGCGGGTCCGCACAGGGCTGGGGCGGTGCTGTAAGGCTGTCACCGGGAATGGGGGTGGGTGGGGAAGAATCATAGAATAGAATCATAGAATTGCTTTGGTTGGAAAAGACCTTTAAGATTATCGAGTCCAACCGTTCCCCTAACCCTGCCATCCCACCACTAAACCCTGTCCCTAAGCACCTCATCCATCCTTCTTTTAAATCCCTCCAGGGATGGGGACTCGACCACCTCCCTGGGCAGCCCATTCCAGAGCCTGACAACCCTTTCGGTGAAGAAGTTTTTCCTAATGTCTAGCCTAAACCTGCCCTGGCGCAGGATTTTTTTGTTTTCACGGGT
>BOSO01019819.1:0-22154 GCA_018403395.1 Gorsachius goisagi
CCTCTCAGTCTTCTCTTCTTCAGGCTGAACAAGCTCAACTCTCTCAGCCTTTCCTCATAGGGGAGATGCTCCAGTCCCCTCATCATCCTTGTTACTCTGCTCTGAACTCTCTGTAGGAGTTCCTCATCTTTCTTGAACTGGGGAGCCCAGTGCAGCCCATCTAGAGGGGACAGCTCTGAGCAGTGTGGGTGCAATCTTTTGGGTGGTGGTGGAAAGAGAGCCAGGGGGAAGGAATTACTGCCTGGAGTACATGGGTTACCAGTTCAGACATAGCTCATACATTGGGCAGATTCAAGTCTTAGCCTACCTCTTATTTACAGGAGGAAACTTTTCTATCCCTAAACCAAAAAGCCTAAACTCCTCCAGGCTTTATACAACAGGTCACAGATGCACAGAACGTACTTGCCTGCTTGTAAAATAGAAAAGGTATTTATCAAAAACAAACAAAGAAAGAAGTATGAGGTTTGATTAAAATGCTTCTACAACAAAAGGGGCCATTTTAATAAGGTATTGCAGACTTTGTTGTGCATCCCACAATAACCACGGCTTCGTCAGCTGAAGTAGTACTAAGTTAACCTTCTTGTCATCATCACCCTAGAAGAACCTTACCTTCCCTAGATCTTGATTTTTCTTCCTTCCATCTATACAGTCTTTATGGTACAACACCTTAACTTTACACTTTAAGCCATCAAAATAAATAGAAAAAAGTTTAAGATCTGTATGGAAATTAATTATGATCTGTTCAACACGCAATACGTTGTTCTACTCTTAAAAAAATAAAGCTGAAAAACTACATCCAAAACTTTACTCTTACCGTGAAACACAATCCAAGATTATTTAAATATTTTATTGCCTGCTACTAAACATTTGAAATGGCAGAACAAAGTTTCTATTTCCTGAATTCACTATTCACAGAAAATAGAAACTTTTAAGTGCAGCGGCAAAAACTCAAAAAGATTCAGAAAGGAGCAAAAAAGAAATTTAGAAATCTGGGAAATCTGTGCTGCGCCGAAAGCCTATGGAAAACCAATTAATTTAGTTGATCAAGCAGCGTATAATCATAATGTAGAGAACATATGATGGAAAAGATTCCTCACAACTTCTTAACTTAGTTTTCAGTAAGTTTTTCTAATGGGAGGAAGCCAGAGATAAACACAGATGTATATTTAGTAGTGGGAGATGTCAGGCAGCTGTTAGAATTCCTGCCGAACAGGAAGAATATAAATAAACAAGTTTAAAAGGGCCCTTAGCCCACCGTCCCCACAACAAGGCATTAAAAACCATCCATACAAACGTGAGAGGTAAATGGGATACTGCGTAGCGTGCCAGGCAGCAGTCCCAGAGCAGCACCTACCCCTGACGAAACCCCCAACCTTACCAGGTCGGACACAGGGAGAGAGCTTTAGTGAAGGTTTCCAGGGGTAATGAGTTCACGTCTAACAGATGTGCAGGAGGAGCGGCTCCAAACAGCAGCTGTGCCCAGGACAGTGGCAGTAAATAGATGACGTTGTACAGATGGGCTGCTTGTGCATCGTGTCACTTCATCATTTACTAGAAAATAATTATGGAGTTTCAGTTTGGGCATGAACCTCTTTTTCTATTTTTTTTTTTTTGGGGGGGGGGGGGGAAGTAGGCACATTTGCCATTTTTTAGTATCTTAGTTTAAAAGAAATGGGCAAAATCTACACCCTGCTACTTTTTTAGTCTCCTTGTATTAAATGTATTATTTCAGTAAAATTAGATCCCATTTTTGCTTCAGAAAAACCAGTTTATAGTATGGTCAAATACCATTTCTTCAAGATATCTAAGAATCGAAGTTTTATTCCATTTTACAGGAAAGAGACATATTACTTGTTCTCTCCCCGCCAACTCTGTGTGTCAGTATTGGTAGCCAATGAATGTTTAACTAGCAAAAAAATATCTCAGGATTAAAGTTACCAAGGGCGAAATTTAAACTATTCCTACAAAGTGCTTAACATCCCTATAAAATGTCAAAGTGTTCTCGTAACACTGAGAACAAATCAGGGGCAAGTTCCCCCGCATTCCCACATTTACCCATCAGTTGAGTGGGGCTGTGTCACGGTGTTCGTCTCGTACTTAAACCCAAGAGTGACAAAACAACACTCAGAATCCTTCCTTTTGCTTGATAGCTCGTTATATCTCTGCGATAGCAGTCGTTAGAACACCACACACTGGCAAACCTTCAAATAGCAGAAGATAAAATTTTCACATAGCATGCTGACTCTGGGAAATACTATTTTCAGGGCTACTTAAGCACCTAATTACTTTATAAGCCTTCAGAATTAGAAAGTCATTTGTGAGTGGGAGATTCTCATCCTATTCACTTTCATATTTTTGAATTTTTTTTTAAAATCATAATCTCAAAAACTTTGGATTCTTACGCTCTGTGAACTTTTCCTATTCTGCAGAAAATATGAACACTTATTGCTACGTGCCCAGAAACCTCTGCGATGGGGCTCAGTCCTATGTACCACTTGTCATGACAGTTCACTTGTCAGAGATGGACAGTTCATCTTCATAACATCAATCAAGCTGTTGGGCCTTCACAGAAGCGTTCTCTGAATTGGAGGATTTGGTGAATCCTCTTTCCCTGGACACACCAACTCTACAACTTGCCTGGCATATTTCCACAATGAAGAAAATGCCATCTTGTGGACCACCTAGAAGATACCCGTGTGAAATATTCCCAGCTGTGACCAACCCTGACAACACAAATTCCTTAAAATACAAAGCAGCATGACATTCCCTACTTCACGCATTTACAGCTCAGAGTGAAGAGTGGGCTCTGGTTAAAGCAGCGAAAAATTACATACCTGTTTCTGCTACTCGATCTAAGCAAGGGGAGCCTGGACTTGCTCAGCCCATAGAGATCAAGGCAGTCTTACAACAACCCTCGTTAGGCCACAGCAGCTCCTCAAAACTGCATTCAGCCAGGTGCATCTCACAGATTTAACTACCAAGCAAAAAGCCACCTCCTGCAAAACAATCCAAAAGAAAAGGAGGAGAGAGATCTTTGTGGATATTTTTGGATCCTTGTGAACATTACCCAGTGAACCTAGGTCACTGGATAATCCCTTCTGTTTATTGTCTACAAGTAAGGTTTGTACACTGGAAACTCTGGGAAAAAAAGGTCCTTTGTACCTCTGTCTTCAGTAAACCGGGAGGATTCACTCCTCCCCTTCCTGTATTCTCAAACCAAGGCTACCAAAGACACTGTCTCCCATTTTGCCTTCCTGGCACTTGCTTCCCTCTTCTCTTTCCTTGGGAAGGAGAACTCTTCCTTTTTTACTTCTGAGGAGGCAAGTATGAGTGAGAGACAAAGAATTCCTTTATTGCAGTTAAAGGAACTCTGCATTTCTGTTTGTCTGAAAGGTACCAACTGGAACACTCTTTGATTTGTAAGTTTGGACAAAGCTCTTAATTTTAATTATATGAGTGGATTAAAAAAAAAACCAAAAACAAAAAAAACCCCAAACCACAACCTTGAGGACCAATACTACATCCCACAAAAAATAAGTTTGCCATAAACATGTTCTTCTATTTGCTTTAAAAGTGTCTTTTAAACATTGCGATCTAGGAATTCCCAAAACATTTGTTCCTAACAATGTAAGTGCTAAAGTGTTTTTATTCCTGGACAAAAAAAAATAAAAAATAAAAAATGACAGGGTCCAGTTAAAAAACCCCCTACATCACCACACCACTACCAAAAGATTCAAAAGCCTAATAATTCTTGGTTTCTGACACTCAGGTATAGACAGTGGGGACCACAAGCTTCAGGAAAAGGAAAACCACAATGGAAGCAGTGCCAGTGTTTCCAGTAGAGATCCAGATGAGCAGACCTATAGCTGCATGTGTCTCTGATAACATGACTTGATACTGCAGGCTTTATTAATCAGTCTTTATGGGAGTACATAAAACTTTATTACAGAAACAGCAATACTAAATTCCTGCATGTAAATTCTCTGCACAGTAATCTCAAGCTGTGAGGAAGACCATTTTGTGACTAGGCCCAAACCAAAATGTGTTCTGCTTACTCTTTATTATTATTTTAAGATGTTCATTAGAAAATAATTAGCCCGCATGGCTACAGGGGCAATCTTCAAGAAGGGAAATCGGTGACAGTTATGTCAAAGCGGTTCTTTGTTACAGTCATGCAGCCAGCTGGTACATCCCCGAGCACCAGCAACGCCGAGAACATCTCCGTACAAGTGGGTGAAGCTTCAGATTTTTTGTTCTGCACGAACTGAGACAAACCCAACACAAGCCTGGTAGGACCCTGCAAGAACCCTGCAAGAACGTCCTGCCACAAGAGTGGAGGAACACCTTTCCGTAATCAGTCCCTTCATTTAAGTAACCTCGCTTTAAATAGCATTTGTATTAATTGCAGCAAAATAGATTGGGGTAGGGGGACACATGTCTCATCACTAGAATTCAAGTTTTGGACCCAAAACTGCAGGAGCCTGGATTACTTGACAGAAAAAAAGGAAGACTCCAAGATAGCACTTCACTGAAATGCAGAGTTCTTCAGGAATTAATGCTACTTTCTTAGGTAAATATAATCAGGTCCTCGGAAGTTTCTGTTCAACACTACAATTTGAATGAAAAGAGGGCTTTAAAATACAGCGTATTTTACAATACAGGTAAGTATTCTGCAGCTGAATGAAATCGTTATCGCCCCTGCCAAAGAGGTAACAGGCATTGACAGGCTTGGTGCTTGGGTCCTGTGAACCAGGAGGTGGTAACGACCCGAACAGGTCAGACAGACGCGAGGGACTAATGGCACCTTTGCTCCCCTGCCCCTCAAAAACTAACCAGTCCATGCTTCCAAAAAAATTCTATACCAAGCAGCAGAACACGAAGCAGAGTTTGAAAAATTCAGCTCATTTCAAGTAAACAAATAATCCAAGAACACGGGCATCAGTAGTAGCACTGGAAAGTGTATATTCCAGCAGTTAAAAAAGCCTTAGCTGTTCCTGATTAACTCCCCAGGAGAAAACGAACGTCTTGTTGCCATTGAGCTTAAAATACTTCCACTTGTTTTGGCACAAGTGCATATGAAATGAATCCAGAGCCATGTTTGGACCCAAAGTTCGATATAAAGGGGGATGTACAAGTAAAATAATGGAAAGCGTTCTTATCGCACTGCCACCCACTTGTTCTCTAGCAGCACACATTGCACATCCTGTGGTATTCGGGCATTGAGAATGGAAAAGAAAGCCTGTATGGCAAAATTCAGCAAAGCTAAAGATGCCTCTGCCTTTTAATGTCACCCCGAGAAGTTAAGACAAAACCACAAGTCCAGTCCTGCTCTCCCTGGAGCTTAAACTGGCTTCAACAGCTTTGTTCATGTACATCATATACTGATGAGTATAAATCCCAGTTATGGAGAACTCCCTCATAGAAAACAAGGATTTCTCACATTACTGAAAATATGGAGCAGGTATATTAACCAAAATTAAGCATCTTCTGAATGCTCCTTGATTGGCATGATAAACAATCTATTCTATTCTTAAAAAGTTGACGTTAACGTGCATTAAAATCAGCGTAAGAATTTTGTCATCTCTAATGCAAGTCCAGCATTTTAAGGATTTATGGTTAGAACTTCTAAATGATATGGTCAGACTACAGCGGCAAACAGTCCTGCATGAAACTGCTTACGCAAAGTAGGGCCCCTGGTATGAGCACGTGGCTGTCACTTAAAAACTACTCAGAGTTAAAACAGCTGACAGAAAAAAAAAAATCTCAAACTGTGCAAGTGTCCTCTGAATTGAGTCTGATCTTGTGTATGCAACCTTCTCAAAAATATAGGTCCAAATCTTAGCGATTCTCACTCCCTTCCCTAGGTTTCTTACTTGGAAGTAACCTTTCTAGAAAACAAGCCCCTGCACATTTAAAAATGACAGGTTTGGGGTTTTTTTTTTGTGTGTGGTGTTCTTTGTTTTTTAATCAGCTTTAGCAAATAAATTTACTGCTGCTTCCCAGTTTTAAGATACAAAGGAGAACACCTCAATTCTCTGAAAGAACAACTTAACTCTTCAGTTAAGATAGCCATTTTCAGAATTTTTTTTCCTCCTTTTCAGCTTTTCAGTGAAAAGTTACAAAGTGGTTTTTCAGAGTTTGTATCTCAGCTATACTTGCGGCTTTCATTTCACTTGGTTCGTTGTCCTGAAGTAGCAGACAACAGATGTTCTCCTGGCCTTGGCCTCTAGCACCAACGCAAACACTGGTGCCTCTCACCTGAAAACTCTATTGAAAGTGCCCTCTTTTCCCCTCTTCCTCAGGAAGATTCCTTTTTCCACCAAGATCCAGTTTGCTGCTCGTTTTCCTGCCTCTATCCCATAACACCTTCTTTGTTTAATAGCAGAAGAAAGATTTCATTAATGCTTCTCTGATAGTGGCTGTTACAAAATTTGCGTCTCCAGCTGACAGAGCTGGACCAGTAAAACCCTTGGCCCATGATGGAGCAGAGAAGCGCCTACACCTGGAGAACTGGAGCAGCCGTGGAAGTGGAAATGCTGGGACCACGTTACATCTCCATTGCAGGTAGGAGGGAGGAAGCAACCTACAGCAGCCTGTCCTGTTAAACTGTCTGCGGTGGCAAGGCTTCACGTGTAGCGGGCACAAGAGAGATCGTATTTAATGAAATCACGCTCAGCGATGACATCTCTATTGACTATTAATACTAAATTGGAATCCAGGTTAAGGAGGGATTTGCTGGCTTACAAAATCCTTAGACTTCAACTGTGAAACATCTCCAGAAAAGATTAATGCACCACATTTTCTACTAGTTAGTAGATAGTCAGTTCAACTAATTTATTAATATGTGGGGAAATGTGTTTATAAAAAAATGCATTAAGGTATGCACTTAACATATGTTTTCAGCATGTTTTCCATACCCTTAAGTAAACAGAGTTCAGTTCACAAAGCATCTTTCATCCCTGCCACCCCCCTTCTTTCCTATCAAAGATAAGAGCTTGTGTAAAGTTTGGAAAAAATAATTTTCCACTTTATTAAAATGACAGATTTTGAAGACAGATAAAGCCATACTGTTTACAGGAAATTATTTCTCTGCTGAGAAAGCGATGTTATCAGACGGCAAATGATCCAGCCTGACATAAACTGCGTTTCCTTCATTCCACTTACAGGGCCCACAGGTTGGGCTCACCTCTCTTTCGGAGACGCACACATTGGAGCTCTGCTATTCCTTAATGGAAGGGGAAAAAAAAAACCCCAAACCCAACAACGAGAGCTTTCCTCAACTGTCCAAACAGACTTCAAAGACTCTTGCTGCTCATACTCAACTACCACAGAATCATGTGGATTCCATAGCGATTCAAGAGTATTACATGGAAGTTTTAAGAAGTTTTAAGCACGCCCTTACTCACCACGCACCCAGAACCCCTACAGAACGTGGGTGAAGCTGGTTAGAACTGGCATAGCTGGTGAAGAGGGAGTGCACTGAACTGCAGGAAGAACAACCTTAGCGAACACCACAACAGACAGGAAAGGGGGGTATCAGCGTACTTTTATGTAAATAAGCATTTAAGACAAAAAACACGAGGAATTAAACAGAAGAGTAAATGCGTATTTTCAAAATTGCCATGAAAAAAATTAACTATGCCTAGGTGATTTTCAAGAATAAGTTTAATTTTTGACTAATGTTAATGACTTACCATTGCTGCAATATCTGTATAAAACTTCCAGACAATCATATAAATCACGCACACTGTATCCTTGCCCAGCTGTTTACCCAATTTTGTTTTATGCTGTCACTGGCACCAGGGGATTATGACTTAGCTGTTTAAAAAGCACCAACACAATGGGAAAAAAGCGAACTATGTGATTTAACCCAGAACTTCAAATTCTGCAGCGTTATTTTACGCTTGGGATCTTTGAGCGCATATATTCTAGGTTTGAAGTTGTAACTCCGTGTTTTACTTTAGCGCAAACTAGAATGACAAGTGTTGCCCAATACAAACGGCTGAGGAGAAAACAGCACGAGAACAAGTCTATTTAATTAATTCCAAGACTTTCACAGAAAGTAAAACAAAGTTATCAGCTTACACTTTTACAACACCTGCAAGGGCAGCCGAGCACATGGAAGGATCATTCTCCTATCAAATCCTTACTTAAAAAAGAAAAAAAATAACAAAAAAACCCCAACACTTTGGCTTACCTTTAGAAATTTCACACAGAACAGCAAGGGTTGGAAGGGACCTCAGGAGATCATCCAGTCCAACCCCCCCTGCTAAAGCAGGCTCACCTTGAGCAGGTTGCACAGGACATCATCCAGGCGGGCTTTGAATATCTCCAGAGGAGGAGACTCCACAACCCCCCTGGGCAGCCTGTTCCAGTGCTCTGTCACCCTCAAAGTAAAGAAGTTCTTCCTCATGTTCAACTGGAACCTCTTATGCTCCAGTTTGTGCCCACTGCCCCTTGTCATCAAAGAATCATTTAGGTTGGAAAAGACCTTTAAAATCATCAAGTCCAACCATTAACCTAACCCTGCCATCCCACCACTGAGAACTGGTCCTGATGCTTTTCAGCAAGTGTGTTGTCTCCCTTCGGAGGAGCTGAACTACTTGAAGTTGTTTGACAAGAATATGGCTATGACCTACCCAGCTGTCCATTCATCCAAGGAGCAGCTAAACAAAATTTAACCCCTCCCAAGCCTGAAACCACTATGGAACTCAAACTACTGCAAACCCCAAATATTCAAAACATGTTATTTGAATTTCAAACTTTGATAGGCTCTTTGTTTTTTACTAATTTTAGTAATTTTACTCTTTATTTTTAAGTGTTCCATCAAAAGCAGTCACAACTTTTCTTTCTATAATAAAAAAAACCCAGTAAGTCTCTAGCTTTGGTCCTATTTATATTTCTGCAATATGAATTCTAGATCTCAAATGCATTTAAAACAAGCCCGCTGAAACACCACATGCACACCCACATCTGCTCAGGCTGTTTACTTGCTATCCACAGTACCAGTCAGTTCCAGGTAGAGGCACTTGCTGAAAAGGCCAACCTTTACACCTTGTGGTTGGCAGTAACGTTGATTTGAGGGTTCATTCTTCTCATCAACCCCTTTTTTTTTTTGTCACTGCTCTATCCTGCGGCTACATAGGCATGTGGTGCTGCAGAAAACACTGAACAAGGGAACTGATCCAGACCAAGAACGAACAGCAAGGGCATTTCACTGCCCGCTCGGTGACGTAGCGGAGAGATGGGCACACCCTGCCCATTCCTTTATAGCAGGCAAGGGTAGAAATCACCAGGGAAATAGGTCAAGAGCATATGTCAGCGTTAATCACCACATAACGCCCAACAGCAGAACTACAACGCATTACAGCTCCACAGGTATACCCTTCTCACTGCTCACCGCCTTCTCTGTGTTTCTGTCCTGCTCTCAAAATCTGCCATTCCCCAAGCATAGCAACTCGCAGCAGGATGCTTTTCCAGAACGGAGAGAAGAGATACACGGCAACCTCGAGGGAGGTTCTCTCAGACAGAGTTAGGGATGCTACGAGGCGTCTGACTCCAGGGAACAGAACAGAAAGACATGCAGACTCTTTCCTGGAGGTAAGGCTTTAACAACACAATCCCTCCTAAGAAGGACAACTCAGACAAAATCACAGAATGGCAAGGGTTGCAAGGGACCTCGGGAGATCATCCAGTCCAACCCCCCTGCTAAAGCAGGGTCACCCAGAGCAGGTTGCACAGGACATCGTCTGGGCAGCCTGTTCCAGTGCTCTGTCACCCTCAAAGTAAAGAAGTTCTTCCTCATATTGAACTGAAACCTCTTGTGTTTCAGTTTGTACCCATTGCCCNNTGGCTCCGTCCTCATGACATCCACCCTTGAGATATTTGTATGTGTTGATAAGGTCCCCTCTCAGTCTTTTCTTCAGGCTAAACAAGCCCAACTCTCTCAGCCTTTCCTCATAGGGGAGATGCTCCAGTCCCCTCATCATCCTTGTTGCTCTCCTCTGGATTCTCTCTAGGAGTTCCTCATCTTTCTTGAACCGGGGAGCCCAGAACTGGACACAGTACTCCAGGTGGGGTCTCACCAGGGCTTCCTTAGTTCACCCCAGCTGGGAAACTCAATACACAGATGCACTAAATCAAAACCCACTAGAACTTGTTATATAGACACGCACACACAGTAACTACAGGGTTCCGCTGCAGTGTTCATACTGCAGTGTTCACCCCCTAGAACTCTGCATAAATGCAGAATTTGATGCGTTTTCTTGCACACAATTGTTTGCAGTGCTGTATGATGTACAACTTGCCCACAAGGACCCCCGCAAGTTAAAAGAACCTCTTAATTTGGAAGGAAAAAGATTAAAAGCACAGCAAAAAGCTTAACCATAATGAAAAGGTGTCATGTATGCAACTTTAAATGCAGAAAAATTCTCTTGATAGTTTTGATAATGTATTTGCCTTATAAGAAATGTTACATCCAAGAATCTGAGCCTTTCAAATACTCATGGGGATACAAAATTGTCAAAGTGAGCCTCAAGAAATGAGGTTCTTTTTCACAGTGATGATGAAACCCATGTCCTTCATTCTTCCATTTTAATAAAAATATTTGAGTTCTTTTTGAACAGCTAAATTTGGTACTTAACATTCTCCAAATGCCGGTGCCATACTTCAATTAACAACACATCCATCACTAGTCGGAATGGGATTCCAGGAGCTAAGACATGATGTAAGTATTACACGGAAAGCAAAAGATGCTCATCCTTGCTCTCCAACCCAGATCTTCCCCAAAGTGAGATGTTTCTTATTAGTTAGATACAAAGGGCAACAGAAACGGTTACATCTTAAGCAGTTGTACTACTTTAATGATATGTCGGTTTGGGGTTTTTTTCTTTTTAGCATTACCCAATAGATCTATTTCTCCTTTGACAATGAGCAAGTAGATAACAGATAATAAATCACTGCTGCAATTGAGAACTAAACATTCAGCATGAGACTTTATTTTTCTGTCATCGGGGTATCAGAAGTTACTTTTCAAGCAAAGATATATTATCACAGTTTATTTGCAATTAGAAGATACAGATTTCATCTGTTGAAGACTGCTTCACAATAAACACGTGTGCTTTTATACAGCCAATATAAATCATAGTTTGAGTATTAAAACATTTCTAGAAATACACACTACTTCCACAGAAATTATTTCCAATAAAATAAGCTTATTTGAATACTACTGAAAAATAGTATTCCATTGCTGCCAATATGTCACTTGATCACTGAGGAAAGCTGCCTTTCCAAGTCAGTTGCAGTAAACATCCACCCCCCAGCCCTACCACTTGTTATAGCTGAGTGTAGAATGTTTACAGGAACTAAAAATTAGCTTAACCATACAAATACAGCATTGGCTTGCAAGACAATCCAAAAATGAATCTGCACCGACATACTTCAACATATTGTGTGAGCTACAATTTGTGCCACTCATACAGCACACGCCACACTTAAGCCTTAAAAACATGAAATCGGAACACTATTTCTAACATTTAATTTTTTAAATATCAGAACGCGTTAATGCACGTGTACAGTCCCTGATGCTGTAGAGGTACAAGAAGGAAAATAGGAGAAAACTTTCTCACAGCCCACAGAGATCAGCATTCCCTTGCGCTTACCTGCCAAGGCCCTTGATGCTCACAGTAGACACCTTCTAGAAATCCTGAATTCAAATAATTTTCAAAACTGAAACTCAACACAAAAATATATACATGAGATCAATGGGATGGTACAAACTGGGTAACAGTCCTCAAGGATATCAATCTCAAACTGTTTATGCAAAAATAAACCTTTGTGGTATTGAATATTCCAAGCGTTTCCTTAGTGTGCTAAATGTTACAGCTTCTGTTGCTACATTTGTATATCTTGCTATCTGTGTTTTCTTGAGCTAATTCCCATTCCTCCTCCAGAACTTTTTCAAGGTACTCCTATTATTTCAATCTTTTTCATTCTTATTTTCCGCCACATGGACTTAGCTACTCAGAAGTAAGAGTCGTTATAACAGTAAGAGAGCAGATCTCAACAAACAAGATCTCAGCAGGTCCAGGAAAAGAATGCTTCCATAAACTCAATCAGCCAAGAGGCCAAGCCTCAGCCTTCTTCTAGCTCTTGTCTGAAGGGGTGTTTTGCAAATTTACCGGGGGAAGGAACCACAGACACAGATTATTTCATACACAGAGGAGGGGAGGAAGCCTTCAAAATGCTTAACAGTCCTTCTTTGTATGAACAAAAAGATGAGCTCAAGCATTTCTGCTCAATGCAGCTGTGAGTTCACAGCAAGGGAAGAGAGTGCTTCACAGAGGCCAGTCTAAAGTCACTGAGGACTTTGACGTATTGCTTTTAAGGGGCCATAAAAACTGCTGGGAGGAAAACCACAGGCAACTAATCCAGACCCCAAACACTGGTCTTCACAGGCGCTCCACTTGCTCAGCAAGTGAGGACCTTGGTGTTCCTCCCTAGCTTCCATCTCAAAGGTAACTGCAGGTTGCACCTGCATATATGGCGCAGGACAGCCACCCAACATTACCAACTGTGCGTCCACAAATTCACTGCTGGCCTCTGGACCACCAATCTGCTTTTCATTCAGGTATTTTTCTCAGCTTTGAAATCAGTGCACTGCAAAACATCAGAAACTGATCCATGACTCCTTCTAATATAAGCAATAGTCACAGGCCTCACATTAACAAGATGAGGTAACTTGGTGTTGATCACCAGGCTGATGGGTCACATCTGCCTCTTCCATTCCCAAAATTCACTGTTACAGTTGTGGCCCTGTGCTGCCTAATTCCAAAACAGTTGCTTCCATTCCTCCTCCCCACCAGCAATGCTGCACAGCCAGCATGCCAAACTCCCATCATCCCTTCTCAGCAATCCCAGTACTGCAAGCTCACCTGGAATCACAGCATAAATATGCACTTGGACAACACTTTAAGAGACCCCATCTTCGTCAGTTGCAAACAACAGCCACCTTCGAGAATATGTTAAGAAGTTCAATACTTTGTATTTCATGTAAAAAAAAAGTTCCTTGTATTTCAAACACTTGGCAAAAAAACCTCAAACAAGAATGCAGTGTGGGGTTTTTTTGATTTATTTATTTCCTGCAGTTACAAGCCACTTAAATTTGTTTTCATTGGAAGACATATGACAGCTGTGTTTGAGTACATGTATTGGATACCAGTACAATATAAATGTATGCATTAAGTAAAATTCCACAAGACTGGACTGACAAACTGCACAAGAACTAAGCTTATAAAAGAAAAAGCACTGTTGTTATCTGGCACGTGGAAAGGCTAAGACAGCACTAACCAAAAAGTCTACAAGATTAATTATGAGATAACAGGTTTACTTTGATCATTCAGAGAAGTTTGTTAACAGAGAACACGTCCTTTTTTCAAAGTCCAAATACTAGGAGAACTAGGAAATGCTAAGTATTTACAGCGAAGAAAGCTTGGAAGACAACTACCAGCACCTTTTTGGGTTTTTTGAGAAATCAAGATCTGTAGATTTTGCCTCAAAGTCCCTTTTATAAATATACCCACATGAATTATCAAGCCAAACATATTTAAAAAAAACCAACTCATTTTAACCAAGTGTGCAAGCTGCTTTAAAAACAAGTCTCTGTAGAGGTGCTAGCAATTCATCGGATCAATAAGTTCAGTACCTTCTGGCACCACACGTGTTCCTATGTCACCAGACAGAGCATCCAGGTAACAAACAAAATAGTTGTGGTCACAGGACCGTCACAGAAGAATGGCTCTCCTTGGTTCAAGCTTGGTCATTCTCTTCCTGCTTGAAAATCATTCTCTCTCCAACGCTTATTAGTCTAGCTTTCCCAGGACTAAGAAATGCTAATAGTTTTAATTCTGGTAAGTTAAAAAGAGAAAAATCTTTCACTTTAAGTATTTGTATATACATAATCTTTTTTACAGAATCACTATAGCAAAATTGAACAAATATCACCTAGGTTTACTGTACTATCAAAGAAATTAAACAGTTTTTCTGTGTTAGGGAATAAAAAGATAACATTTTGGGAGGGGGAAGAATGGAGAGCTAAAATAGTCCAAGAGTATTATCTGTCTTAGCAGCAGCAGAAGTTACTTGCATGGGCCATTCCTTTAAAAATAGAAGACTAGAGAGAAACAAAGGAGAAAAGAAATCCCAGACAAGATCCAGGAAACAGCACATGCAGATCCCACTCTGGGAAGAAGTGGAAAGTGCTGAAGCTTTTTTGCAGATAGCTGTTCCTACTGACGTGATCGCTTTAAGTTATTTTGGAACTGAAGCAGTGAAGAGTTAACTCTGAAGAAGCACTTTCAAAAGCGGTTTTTTACATGAAAAAAATAAACCTTTGTAGTGCCATAGTGGGGGCTAGCGCAAGCCAAGATGACAATAGTGCAAACAAGTGCATACGCTAGGCATTGTTAGCGCAAAAACACATCCTGTGTCGTACTTTTTTAAACGTTATTTTGGCCTTGGGTTATGTCCAGCTTACAAACAGTAAGAGCACCGCCCACTCGTAAGGGGACTCAGAACGTGGAATTTCAGAAAAAAAAAAAAAACAACAACAAAAAGCAAGGCACATCAGATAAAATGCCTGCTAAGTATTCGACAGCATTTATAATATTTTTTCCTAACACTTGTAAGTAACAGAAGCTGCTAAAACAGACAATTCAAAAAGCAAGTCTGGTTTATGGGTAACTGTATGAGAAATTAACCACCACTCTTATGTTCCAGTGAAGCATCATTCCATATCTCATACCACAAAGCAGCAACGAACTCCGTTTTGAGTGATACATATGCAACAGCTTTGTGCCTCCATTTCAGACTATTTTTCACGAAATCATACCCACGCTGTTAGCAACAATCAGGTTAGTTCATTCGAAGGCAATTCAACTGTGTCTGTAGAAACAGAGTTAGAGAGAGATACATGCTCATATGTATTTATGACAGCTTTTCCTCCTGATGTTGTCCAGGAATAGCCAGGCGCAGCAAACATCTGACTGAAAGCTAGAACTGGTACAGCTTCCAGTCGGGGATGTTTACAGCAACAGACTACTACACATCACTGCAACTCTCCAACAGTGCAAAGCGGCCAGCCACCTTTAGAGGAGGGGAAATAAAAAAAGAGAAGATTTAAGACATGCTTCCATAACCATCCATACAATTACTGTTCAGCTAATTCTGAAGAAAACCTTATTTTCACCTTCAGTAACAAAAACACAGTTCTAGAGTCTCAGCTTACATTAAATTAGCAAAATTTCTAAATGCAACATTAGAATACAAATTCTCCATTTTTACTACACATTTTAAGACCTCTTTAGGTTCAAATATATTTATTTTCATCTTATGTTTTACTTTATATTTATAAATAAATATATATTTTATTAAATACATTTAAAATATAAAACACGGGTTTTTTAAAGATCCCTTGACTTTACTTCCCTGTACCCTCATTCCTGGAGCTCTCAAAAAATAAAAAAAATGGATTTCTACTTTGAACACCCATTTTTGCAGATAGCTATCCTTTCATAATTATTTGTACTTTTAAATAAAGCTATATGCAAAACTAAAGGCAGTAGCAAAAGAAGCCATTTTCATAATAAAGAAAATTGAGAAACAGAAACTTGACAGAATTCTGATAACATTTACTTTCAGTGTCAGAATCCTACCTGATCAGTTTAAAGTGCTATTATAACCAACAAATAAAAAAAAAAAAAAAACAACCAAAAACCCAAAACCAAACAAACAAGATCAACCCCAAACCACTTTTCTTTGGGTAAGCATTAAAGGAGAAGGACAAGGTGGGAGAGAAACCAGTAACAGCCTCAGGATGGAATAATTTTACTTCCCATCTTCACCAAGTTACTATCAAACTCCCACAAGACTGCGTTCTGTTTTGCAACAATCAATTTCCTCTCAGTTAAAAGACCCTTTGTAACATTAAAAATATTTACAATGCATAACACTTACAGAGGAAATCATTTCATTGAAACCCAAGTAGTTTATTACGTGCATTGCACTGAGTTAGTTGTTGCATATTCCCCTAACACTCTGATTCCACACAGTTGTGCACAGAAGTAATCCAAAAGTCAAAATTCAAAGGCCTCCTGAGGCACTCCTGCTGTTGCTAGTTTCCCCCTTCTTTGCAACGGTCATGCAGAGTCTCAAACTGCTGTCAACTTTTTTTTTTTAACCACACTCCTGGCTTGATCATATTCATATAATATTTATATGCCTTCATTTTGAGGTTCATAGTGGCATGTCTTCCTTTGACTAACAGAGCTGAAAGCAGACTGATACACTCCCATTTAGCAGTCTTTATCCCTTCAGAAAGAAAAGAATTTTGCAAGTAAAAAGTTTTCTACTGTCAGATTTCATGTGGACTTCAGCAATTTAAGGTTGGTTCTTCTGGAGGGTTCTGTTTAGGCCTCCACATCAGCTCATAAAAAAAGAAATGATGACAAGGAGTTTAAAAATCATCTAAAACTACATTATTCAAGATTTCTCAGTCACAGAAACCCAAACACATTCAGTTTTCAAATAAAGATTTCCTCCTGAAAGATGAAAACTTGTTAGCAGTAAGTGCATTTCGTTATTACAGCAGTATGCCAAGATTAACGAGGGAGCTGCATGCAGTCACTATGGATACCATGCTGACCTTCATTATTTTTGAGAATAAATAGTTTAAAAGCCAGTGGTCATTTGCAACAAAGGCCTCTTCAGGCTGTTCCAAAACTAAAAATTCCTATTTTACATTGGAAAGAAATAGGCTATTTCATGCAGAGGTAGGCACATGGTATTTGACTAATTAGGCTGCTGAGCATTAAGCTGCAATGAACCATTTCTTACCCTGCTTTCCTTTAACACTTACTTCTTAAAGAATAGTGAAGGTTACTACAATGTCACACGCCCAAAGAGAACAAGCTCCCCACAACCTCCTTATTGTTTTAACAAGGAAATCATAAAATAGCCAATACACATGATGACAAAGTCCCTCGCTGCTTTATCAAACTCACTGGCAACTACAAATACTTACACAGCATCTTACGAAAAACAATTCTATTTGTGTAAAAGGAGATGACATTTTCATTTCTAAATGTGTTGTTAAAGGTAGAGGCATTACAGATCACTTTGTACAGCCACATGCTTGAAAGATACAACTTCTATAAAAAGTTCAATCAAACCTGAAGCTGTGCATTTACTACGAAGCATCTTCAGCTATTTTCCCAAACACTTTTTTTTTTAAACAATTATAAGTAGACAGCGTACTCCAGCTTTCATTAAAAGGCACTGCCCTCTCATTTTCGTAAAGCTTAAAAGCACTGAAAACAAACAGGATTTATTCTAATGTTATCACAAGCCAAAGAATATCATCAACTGCTGGCTTCTGTTAAAGCCTTTAACTATTTTTGTTAACAACAGCAATAAAGAGATCATCCTTTGAAGTGCAAAATCCTAACTCCACATGTAGAGAACATACAGAACAAGGCAAATCTTTAAGACTACATAAAGTCCTTTTGACACGGGAAGTTTACCTATTTGTCATTTTCCAAAAGCAATGTATAATCACCTGCCTAGGAACTGTTCTTCAGCTGACAATACCCCAGAATAACAAAAAAGGCTTAATACTAAAAAAGGGACACCATTATGATACCTAAGGTTTGTGTTCACTCACAATTTCCAAATCAAAGTCACACAGGCCACAGAGATTTAGTGCAATTTCCCAAGCCTCAAGCATTATTTTACCAGTGACACCGAACTTCTACTGTACCTTATGTGAGCTCCTTCACCAAGGAGTTCAACAAGATCAGAGGAAGGAGGGGAGGAAGAAGGAAGAGGGTGAGGATTCAAGCAGCCAAAAAGAGAGCTTCTTCTTTCTCTTCCCCCCGCATCTTAAGACACCCTCACTCTACAACCAGCATGACCCTATGATTCATTCAGTTTGAAGCCCCCGTTGTCGCACAGAAATAGTTAAATGTAAACAGTCAGAGGAGTGTCTGCGCATGCATGCTTGTGCGTGCGTGTTTTGGAGTCAAGGGCTTGTCAATCAGTCCATCTGTCAGCCAAAGCAGTTCAGCCACAGATGCCTGATGCAAGCAAAAAAGTGACGAGAACTGACAGAGGGAGACAGATGCTCACTTTTGCTATCTTTTTTTTTTTTTTTGAAGTCATGCGTATTGACCAGAACAGAATTGAGAATTAAACATTAAATGCTAAATATAAAAGGGGTTATTAAACTGCACACAAATTTAAAATAGAGAGCGATCTTCACAATATAAGTCAACAGCCAGCATTCACCAGTCTTCTAGTAGTTAAATCTGGATTTTAGAATTCTATTAGTATACTATAAAGTACAGTCTATTTAAAGACTACTGGTACCTGAATTGATATGCTCTCAATATGCTCTTTTCTCCTTCCCCCCCAAACTCCTCTTAAGTATAAATCTAGGGAAAACAATTAATATTAATATAAATCCAAACATTTGCTTTTAATAGATTCTTTCCCTTTTTACCTGACAGTAATGTAATTATACCAAACTATGTAAATACAAACCCATTCCTTTGATAACTATAGTTAAGCAGCCAGAATACATTTTATATTGGAAGTCCCCATTTTAATTTTTTTTTTTTTCTCCTTTCTTTGGTGGAGGGAGGGGGGTCAGGGAGGGGAGAACAACTTCTTTTCACTAGGCAGTTTATTTCTAAACTAAATGCTCAGAGAAATTTATCCAACTCTGAAGTATTAAGTGATTAAATTCTCACAATTTTTATACATTTTTAACTAGCCTTATCGTTCACAAGCGTTTTTGTTCCATTTTTTAGGGATCACAAAGAATAAATTAAGCTCTTTGCCCTAGGTCAAACAGTGCGTCTGAATCAGCATTACACGTTAAGAACTATAGCTTGCAGCTCATACGTAATCCAAATCACATCATCTCCAAGAGCACTTATGTCATGCAGTGATTCAGATGTGTGTTACTGCCCTGAATACTGTGTGCTGTAGTGAGCTTCTAACACCCAGAGTTCACTGTAGCACTAGAAGCTGTTAATGCACAATGAATTATGATGAAGTAGGAAGCGTACGTAAGTAGTTTTAACACTGCATTTCCTGTGTATTTTCAGGGAAGCACACACTCTGCTTCTTTTGATCACTAATACATACATGGTACAGCTAGCAATTTTGATACAAGAGGTAGAAGGATTTTTTAAATTGGGACATGAACTCTAAAACTATGAAAGCAATTGAATCCAACATTACCAGTTGAAAAAAAGAGAAAAAAGGGTCTTGGTATTTTAAAAATGGATGGGAAAGCATGGAAGTAGAATGTTAGTAATATAGCTGAGATGAGGGCTGGATGCATGTGCCACATATAATCATTTCAGGAAAAATAAACACCGAGAAGTCTGTGTTGTAAAATAGTATTATCTGACAAAGGAAATCTAAGGAGGACAAACTACAGAAAAAGGATAATGGTGTGAGCCAATATAAAGTTCAGATTCAAAAAGGGCCTCTGCCCAATTGCCCCACATCTGAGTCTGAACAAAGTTAGAACAAAACCCTTGTTAATCTGGGGTAGACTCTTGGAGAAACTTAATTAGAAACTACTAAAACCAATTTTACAGCTACCTCTGCATGGCATGTCTCCACATTATCCTGAAGAGTCTTCCAATTCCTAATTTGGGCCCATAGTCTGCCTTTTCTTCTTTTGAGGTAACCAATATCTCCAGTCCAAGATCACAAAGCTGTCTGTAGAAAACGAGCTCTGTCTTGTTAAATGCATCTTTAAGTAGAAGATTCAGATGATCCTCCAATCTGAAAAATAGAAAGAAAGTTCACACTACTGAATATACCATAACTGATCTGATCACTGTCTCTTTAAGAGAGCGGAAGACAGAAACAGGAGGCCAAAACACCAACCCTAACGCTTGACAAGAAACAGAAACAAAGAATTCATTTAATTGCTGTTCTTTGCACTAGTACCAGAAAAGCTCTACCCATAAAAAAACCCAACCTAAATACAAATAATTCAGTCTCTAATATTTCCAGTAGCAAGTTTCCTAAACAGTTGCAGCCGTCCATGCCTGCCGACTCAAATATGGCCAAGTACAAATAGAAAAACCTTCCTAAAAAAGATTGAAACCAAAAAAAGCTATATAAATAAGTCATCTGTTAGGCTAGGTTGTTGGGGGGGGGGGGGGGGGGGGGGGGGGGGGGGAAGGGGGAGGGGAGGAGGGGGAAGGGTGTTGTTTTTTTTTTTGTTTTGGGGTTGGGGGTTTTTTTTTTTTGAGTGGGTATCAATTGAGTCTGGTGTAGCAGATTCAAATCAATGACACATTTAGCACAGTCCTTCACTTAATGACTTTTCACTCACATTTGCAATTATAATTCTCTGGTGATATCAGCTGCCAACAATAGTTCTCTGTAACACTGATGGAAACAAATGGAGAATTGCAAGGAGACAGTCATACTGCAAAGTCCCTTTGCTTACCTTCGCTGAGCAAGGCCACACTTGGATAGTCTGCTAACATCGGCAGTCCAACAACGAAGGCTACACCATATTACTAGGTGGCTGGAGCAGCTGGTAAAGGCCAGGGCACCAAGAGATCTACAGGCAATACAAGACAAATGTTCCCATTTTAAGAGTAATCCTGTGTGAACATATTCCAGTCATTGCAAACGGGTATAGCTGCAAATACAACAAATCTTGGCATTCTCACACTTAATTTTGGTAAGCAGAGCCTGGAGATTGGTACTGCAGCCTGTAGACTGGTGAAGGTGCACTGTCACAACAACGTATTTCCTCTGCTGTATGACGTGAGCTCAACTCGCCCACTGTAATTAAAACCTGCAGAGTATCAGGCTGAAGTGATCTCTACACCAGCATAAATCTTAACCTTACTCCCAGAGCATATTCAATTTTTTTTTAAAATTACTTCAAAGAAAAAAGCTCAACCCAGCAAGCATGCAAGTCACGAACATCAGATAAGTGCATGGCATTTCGTTTTACAAAGCGTCTTTGTCCTTATGCACATGTTCAAAAAAAAGTTAATTATTTGTTTTGCAATAATACCCAAGAGACCTATTCTTTTAAGTACACATATAGAGCCTGGTTCCACAAAGGAAACAGTCCACACAAGAACAGCATGCACTCATGGCATCCACTTCAGGATCAACACCCTCAAAAACAAAACAAAAGCCATGCAACGTAAAAAAATTAATACAAAACACCTTTCAACTGCTCTCAGAACAATTATCTCTATTTAAAATGTAGATTTCACCAAGTTCTTTTCAGAAAATAATTTTCAGGAGTTACTGACAGTAACTGGAAACAGACATAATGCCCTGAGCAAAACAGCTCATTTTGAAGACATTCATTACTCCATATTCTCAAATCAATCTTACATAGGATCTGACAACTATACTTGGAAAATTACAACTTTCATAGCCTCTGTCTCAAACACCATCTCCTCTAGAATCAAACCACAACTCCTTCAATAATTTATAACACAATAAGGATTAAACTAGCCTTTCCTAGTCTGTAAATATGCGAGGAGTATATCTGACAAATTTGAATCATGTTTCCCTACTTGGAGCAATGTAACTTTTACTTCTTGGACTACAATAAGAAGAGATGCTCACTTTTTTCTAAATCGTGAAAATAATCTTTGATTTTCATATTGACAGTTAAAAGTTTTGCTTACCAACTACCAAATGCATTAATCTTCTTTTGCTGTATTCTATACAGAATGATCAATATCTAGAAAAAATGTCATGGCATTCACAGAAGGTTCCTGACAAGCAAACCCCACCATACTCATGCCTGAGAAAGTCAAAAAAAGGAGGTACAGAGCACCGCCAACTTCCGGAAGGCACATGGAACACATCCACATGGAATTAATTTTTGAAGATGTGGACAAAAAGATAATAATGAACAATTAAGATGTATCAAAGACAGAATGAACCAGACCAACCTCACATCAAGAGCTGGGGGGCTACTTTGATGAAAGTGGAATGGCACATGTAACAAACTTTGACTTTAAGACAGCTTTTGCGGTCTCCCACCACAGTCTCATCTAGGAGCTGAGGAAGCCCGAGCTCAACAAACAGAAGGG
>BOSO01019821.1:800-12326 GCA_018403395.1 Gorsachius goisagi
CTGGGAACTGGCAAGGAGTCTTTATCAGGAGGGTTTCTACAACTGCTTTTACCCACATCATTTTTCTATTTGAAGCCTCTAGTTAAGGTCAGTTTGTTCCTCGGGATTTCTTCTCGGACTTTCCTACTTTGTTCTCAGGAAAAGCAGAAAAATTCATCAGCTCACTGTGCTTGCGTAGAAACCACAACACTAGACAAAGCAGTAAAAATGAGCAACTGTTCTCTTTCTGGTTTTGAAAGCTAGCGAGTCCAGCATTAACCCTTATGCTACAGCCAGCTTTACGGATGTCCTGCAAATTCAGAGAAGAATAACGAAGAAAGCATTTGTACCATGTGCTCTGTTTCCTCTGGATTAATCCGCTATTATCGGCAAAGCACCGTGTGTTTTGAAGCTTAGACTAGAAATGCATTATTAACAAAATGGGTAACATTAGGACAGACCCGGCTCCCCCTGACTTCAGGGACGACAGCAATTATTTTTAAGGTAACAGTACCTTAAAATAAACGCCATGGAGGCTCGTTTCATTAGGGGAAGTTTGCTCCATTAGAAGTCATTCAGAAAATGGCTCTGCAGGTTTTTAATCTACTTAAGCTGCAGAATTTCCTAATTACAGGGGACAAATGAAACATGCCCTGAAAAGTGCCTGCTTCCACCAGTGACAAAGGAAATCCAGGATGATTAGCACAGACCTCAGCATATCCTTAAGCTCACTGAGGTCGATTCCATCATTGGTACATGTAAAAGAAACCACAAAAGGTCAGGAGGGCTGAGAAGGACCTAACCTCAATGACTGGGAAAGCAGCCAAGTACCAGTGGGGTCTGAAGCATAAAGATGTGGGGAGGAATTTCTTTTTTCCTTTTAATGTTATCGAAGTGTCTTAAGTACATTAGAAAGCCTGCTGAATAACCAAGTCCTTTTGTGCGTCTCAAACAGCAAGCTGCACTTTCACAGGAAGAAACCCCTGATGATAAGAAGTTTGCATATGTAAGGTTTGAATTATTTATCCTAATTCACACAGCATACCAGCAGTACCTTCCGGAGTTGCCCAGAAGTCACTTCAGCAATGGAATTAATTACACATTTTACTCAATTTTGCTATTTAGGCTTGCGTTCTGTCATCAGAGCAACCAAACCTCTGTAAGCAGAAAAATAAATATCTTACTTGCATGGAGCCTGTCAGATCTCTGGAACGGTTTCTTCCCCAACCCTGGCAAGGAGTTATCAAGCTTAACAGAGGGAGAGGAACTGGAGGTGGAGTTCTGAGGGCTGCTCGACTGTCCATCTGACTGCTTTCCTTCCCAAGCTGCACAGGAAATTGGAACATTTAAACACAGGGATGTACAAAGAAATATTACATGAGACATCTGTTTGGCCCGGAATAAAGATCCTTTAAGGTGCATGCCCTAATCCCAGCAGCTCTGGGACAAGCACTTCTAGGATACTTACATTCCTGTATTCTTGTAGCACTTACTTCCCAACAGGCTGAAAGCAGAAGACCCCTTTGTAGCGATCAGGCTATCACGAGATAAAGGGACGGACAACCATTTCATTTATGGTTTGAATCTATTTCCCAGTTAGTCCCACCTTATTTCCCGTCTATATCCAATCCAGGAACGACCTTGTTAAAACTTCCTTTCAGAGGCAGCTCTAGTTTCTGTTAAGAGTTCACTGTCAGGAAAAATCTCTTCATACTTTACGTGTACTTTCTAAATTTTAACCTACTATTGTAGCTTTTGTTCTTTTAGACCACCCTCAGTAACTCCTCCTCCTCTTTCAAATACTCAAGAGATGTTTTCATGTCCTCCTCCAAAATCACTACTAAGCCAAATGAGACAGATCTCACCACCATGATTTCTCCTTACGAATCACTGCCACCCACGTTCTCTTTTGTATAGCAGTATTTTTTCTGCCGGTGGGAAGAGCTTCTTCCCTAGATTCTCCCTGCCTCCCTTTCCCTCCTCACCTTAAGTGAGGTGAGTTACGAACAGGAGCTGGTCTTCCCTCTGCTCTCTTCAGGTTTACGTGTTAGAACAGGTACTCGCTCAAGTAGGGAAAGGTACTGAAGTCCCCATGCCTCGAAAGAGAAACTCCACAATACACATGATTAAGTCACAAACTAAACAAATGCTGGCTCTGATTAATGACTTGCACTGATCAACTCCTTCACCCAGCCTGGGCCAGCTTGTTCCCCACCTGCCTCTCTTGCTCTCCTCTCTGCCTGGTTCCTTTCCCCTTCCTTCTTGTCCTTACCCTAGCTGATCCACTTCTGACTAAATACATCCCTCAAACTGTGGAACCTGTGTGTTGCTTTCTGTCGGAATATCGTTCTCTCTCCACTTCCATGCTTAATTTACTTCTCCATCTCAATATATCCCACTGTCCCGGCTGGGAGCTATTTCCATGTACTATCACATGAATAGGAGGGGAAAAAGGGGCTCCATGGATGCTGATGGACAACATACGAACACCACTCATGTTGCAGTAACTTTCAAAGGCTTTTACAGTAATTAACGCCCAGTCTAAATGGGGATGGCGTAAACACATGCTGTTCCTACCCTAAATCAGTCGAATAAGGTCAGAGTAAAAGCTGAGGAATACGGCTTTCCTGAGACAATGTGTGAAACGAGTACAATCCTTAACTTCTTTCTGTCCCTCACAATCCTGAAGGCAGGAAAGCTCACACGGCTGGATGCTGGCATGGATAGATACCAACTCTTCACGAAAGACAGGCAAAGAAGATGAATCAAGAAGGCTGTCTCTACCCATACAAGCCTGTGGGACAAAACGAGTTGAATCCAAGGATCCTGGGGGAGCCCACCAGTGTCCTTACACGGCCTCTCTCTACCATCTTTGAAAAGAAATTAAGATCATGGGAGATTCCCCACAACTAAGAAAGAGAAATGTTGCAGCCACCTTCAAAAAGGGCCCAAAAGACATTCTGAGAAAATACAGACTGGTCAGCCTGTCTTTTCTCCCTGGGAAAATCATGGAGTGCCTCCTCTTGGAGTGTATTTCTGGTCACACAAAGGAGGTAATCACAGCATCACAGAATCCCAGGTTGGAAGGCACCTCAAGGATCATCTGGTCCAAGCTTTCTAGGCAAGAGCACAGTCTAGACGAGATGGCCAAAATGATGACTGGAAGCAGTCAGCATGGATTTACCATGGGTAAATCACACGTGACCAGCCTGATTGCCTTCTGTGATCAAATGATTGGATTTGTGGATGAGGGAAGAGAGGTGGATGCCATTTACCTTGACTTTAGCAGGGCATTTGACATGGTGTCCCACAATAGCGTATGCGAGCTGGGACCTGAGGGTCTGGATGGGTGGACAACCAGATGGGTAAGCAGCAGGTGAGGTGCCCAGGCTTGGACAGTCATGCTCCGTACTCTGCCTGGAGGCTGGCAACGAGCAAGTGCCTCAGGGCACTGGTCCTGGGTCACATTTTTTATTTGGGGGAGGCAATGGAGCACTTGCTCAAGTTTGCAGGTAACACAAAATTTTCAGGGACCAGCTGCTATGCTCGAGGGCAGAGCTGCGACCAGTGAGACCGAGCCAGGCTGGAGGAAGGGGCCAGCGGGGACCTTACAAGGACGAAGGCAAAATCCTGCCCCTGGGAAGGAAGAGCCCCTGGCAGCGATACAGCTCTACTGAAGGGACCTGGGAGTCCTGGCTGACACAAGATGAACTTGTGCCCTGGCACCAAAGGCCAACAGCATCCTGGGCTGTAGGACCACAGCCAACAGATCAAGGGAAGTGATTATCCCCCTTGGCTAAGCGTTCATTAAGACCACGCCTTGATTCTGTGTCCTGATCCGGCGCCTCTAATACAGGGAAGACATAAAAACTGGAAGCAAGCTCAGCTGTGAGCCACCAAGATGCTCAGGGGACGGCAGTGCTTGCCCTTTAAGGAGAGGCTGAGGGACAGGATGGAGAAGAAAAAAGGTTGAGGGACACCTGGTAGCCACCACTCTGTTCCTACTGCGAGGCCAGCAGGAAGATGGAGCCATGCTTGTCACAGTGGTGCAAGGCAGGAGGACAAAAAGAACCAAGAGTCAGCCAGGACATAAGGAAAAATTTCACCCCCATGAGGACACTCTGCAATGGAGTGGGTGCCTGGAGAGGCTGTGCCACCTCCATCCTTGGAGGTTTTCAAAGACCCAACTGGCCAGAGCCCTGAGCGACCTGGTGGAGGCCAAGCTGCCCCTGCTCTGAGCTGGAGGTTGGACTGGAGATCTCCTTGAAGTCCCTACCAACATGAATGGTCCTACAATTCTAATGTATTCTCAGAGTAGTACTAGAAAGGCTGGATAAGCTGACATGCAGAATGTACAACAGCTTGCAACTGTAATGCAGCAGCAAAATATGGGGAAGTCGGAGAGAAAAAAAGCAGGAACAAAAATTAAATAGAGATGCTGGAAGAAAATAGTTCACCCATGATTAAAGTGGGTGTAGGAATAGTTTGGGAAGTATGAAACCAAAATTAGGAGCAAAACCAATAGCCGTGAACTCCTGCCCCAGAAGCCTGACATGCAGTGCCCGGGAAGAGCCAGACAGGAGGCCTCCAGCAGCAGGATCCTGGCCATACCCAGGAAAGGCAAAAGCCTCATTAGAATCACAAAAAATAAAGACACCAAACAGGACTTGAAGTACTCTAAGTAACACAAGTTTGGATTACATACTCCATTAGTGTATTTTAATAATTACTCCGTGTTAGCAAACAGTCTTGCAAAATACCCTACCTGTTTCAGTCCCTCTAAGGTCTCCCCTGTTCCTACTTCCCTAAGTGAAGGGGCAATTTCTCCGGGGGCAGGGAGCTCAGGAGATGGGGTCCTCCAGGAACGGGATCTGCCTGTTGTGCTAATGAACCATGCAGGTTTAATCCTAGTCAGCAGAGAAACTGCAAAAGGCTTTAAAACTATCATTTTATCTGAAAGGCTTCATACACCTGGCACTGCATTTTCTTAATGCGGTCACTGGAAATGCATCATTTTCTACTGGATGAATTTTGGCTTCCTTCTCAGACCACACCAGCCTAGGTGTAAAGGGCACAAAGCACAGCTTAGGACTGAATTTCAAACAAGCGAGATGATATTAACCTCCTTCCCCTTAACCTTTTTGAAAGGGTCTGAGCTGCCAAGCTGCCTGGCAACAACAGGCAACCTCATCAGCTGTTAAGTACTTACTCTGCTATTAAATGCTGCATGAAATACCGCTGATAAATACGCCTGTTCCTTTCAGTGGGATATATGGCACATAGCTGCAACCTTGCATATGTCTGAACAGATGTTACAAGAAACATTCCAGCAGTATACAACCAGCAAGCCAGGACAGATTGGTCTAGTTTGGGTTTGGATTTGTTTAGAGCTATTTGGAAAGGGAGAATAAACAAACACACTAAAACACAGAAAGAATTTTATACTAAAGAAAATGAGCATGAGATGAGGAAACATCTCCGGTTATGTAAAAAGCAGTAGGGAGAAGAAATCAAATAACCTGCACCCTGTGTCTGTGGTGGATAGGACAGGAAATCTTGGGTTTAAACCCAAGGAAGCAAGGAAACATGCTGATTGGAGGCTAAGAAAAACATTTTAAGGATAAAGTTAACAAAGCAGGAAGGGCAAGACTCGCTGGGAGTTTTTGGTCGTTGCATCAATGGCATCTCTCAGAACAGACTGAAGAAAACATCCGTCAGGAATGCATCCTAGCTCCTGCCCTGAGGAAAGGACGTGGACTAGCTGAGCTCTCAAGGGGGCTCCTAGGACCAGTTTCTGATGGCTCCATGAAATTTCTAAACCTGACCAGTGAATTTCAGCTAAACATTCATGTAATTACAGCAAGACTATGCAGCAGGAAAATGTTTTTCATGCAAATATCGCCTTATTGCTGTCGTATAATCCTCTGTCTACTTCTACACCAGCAAACAGAACGGTGATATTGGGCATTCCCCTGGCCCTCAGAACAACCGGCACAAACCAGCTGTGTTCACACCCTCAAGCTTTCTGTCTCCCCCGAGCGGGGTCGGCCACGTTCAGATTGCCTGCCAGGAATGATGTTTGGCCTCTGCTGAACGCCAAGCTGTGCCAAGGATTGCCTAGGAGACCGCGAGCTTGTCCCGAGCCAAAGCTACGTCAGGGAATTCAGCAGAATGGATTGACTGAGTTCCAGTTCTTGTGCCCGGTACTTTGGCAATGATCAGCTTAGCAGCAGAGATGCAGCTTCTCCCTCCACGTGCAGTTGTTTCTTGTTCTAAGCACAGGCTTGCTGGCTGCAGGACTGACTCTTTGGAAGGGGAAGGAGTTTTGGGACCGGAGTCAGGTTCATAGATGCTGTAAGAATAATGAAGGCACCCCTTCTTTCTGTAGTTTGGTATTACCCATGTTACCAGCCTTTATCAAAAAGTCAGTTTTTAAGAAGACTGCAAATAGCTTAGGATTTGGGGTTGGAGATGCAATTTTGTTGTGATCTGATTGCTTTCTCTCCCTTTTTTTGGGCAAGCTTCATGACTGCCAGTCTCAGTCACTCCATCTGTCCAGAACACTCGACAGAAATCTTTCAGAGTGAGCGTTCTTGCTGCGCCTTCCTCAACAGTTACGTTTTCATGATCGTCATCTTTCTGAGATGAATCGGGACCCGTCAAGTAAATCAGGGGGAAGGATGAAAAACAGGGTAATTACTGAGGGGGAGGGAACCTCCATCTCAATAGAAGTGTCTGAGTTGGACATTGCGTGGCGTTTTCCCCATGATAACTAGTGTCACAGAGGGGCTATAAGGGCAGGGACTTCAGAAGTCCACACAGCTTAGACAAGGACTGCGCACGTGTTGCAGAAGATGGTGAAGCAGGATCAGAATCAGCAGGGCCATGAAGCGGAGGAGGAGATCGTTGTTTTTTGGAAGAGACCTCAGCCTCAAAAAGCCAGCCCTCTTTTCTTCTTGTACATGATGCTGCTGACCCTGCTCCTGCCTCCCCCTGCTCCATACCGCATACCCCAACCCTGTGCACTCTTTATTTCTTAGGTCCCAACACCCCCCCGGCCCCATTACAGCTGCAGAAGGATTTCATGACAATGAATGGCTGAGTGATAAAAGAACAGGTATGATTCACTGTACAGAAACATGAAGTGATGTACGAAAAGACCTCCCCTAACCTTACATACATACTGTTGGGCCCTCAAATAGAAAATGACAACTCAGGAAAGAGTCCCAGAATCTCCACAGTTCTAGGAAAATGCTTGCTCTTGGCTGGGTCAAAAAAAAGCAAAGTGAATGCTAGGAATTGGTAAGAAAAGATGAACAAAACACAGAATACCAAAATGATGCTGTACATTTTCAGAATGCATCTGCACCCTGAACACTGTGTACAGTTTTCATTCTCCAGCGTGAGCGGCATATAGCTTTCCATATGAGGAATGAGAAAATACAGTAGGGCTCTTCCGACTGAAAGCGAGATGTCTACAAAAGCCATGAGCGGCAAAGAGTTGTTGAATGAACAACAGTTGCTCATTGCCTGTTTGATAATTAGAATGAGTCAAATAAAGGTATAAGGAGCCTGGCTCAAACCAAACAAAACCGAGTAGTTTTTACAGTGTGTTGTTTGCCACAAGGCATTTACAAAGTCAGCATTCCCACCCCCCAGGTTAGGTGAATCCACTGAAGAAAATCCCACTGAATCCAGGGAATACAAAGACACCTTCTCTTGCTTTGGAGGTCCCCGAGCTTAATTCTTAATTACACACTTAATTCTGGGAGAGCACTACTACGTGCCTACCCTGCTTTTACACACTTCTTCATGCATGTGCTATCAGCAGTGCTGGACACAGGTCACCAGGCCAAATTTGTCTGATTTGATTTGATCTGATAGGCCTGCTGTTCTGATTTCTGCCCTGAGTATGAACAAAAGCAAACTGGTGATCTGGGGGATGGTACAGTGTCACTACTGGTGATGTTTACAGATGATTTGACAAATTGTGGATTGATAAAATAATGACCGCGTTAGTCTACGAAGTTATTTCCTTGTGCAACATGAAAATCAGTCTATACAAACACAGAGGCATTTCCTGTATCTAAAAGAAAACAACTTGAGTCATGCTTACAGAACCAGGAGCTAATAATGGAAATCAGTTACACAGAAGAGAACTTGGAGAAAACCAGCTAGAAGTCACTACCAAGAATTTATGGTAACCAGTGAAATGCTGCTGCTGGTAAGGGAGCTAACGCACCGTTGACTGAACAAGGGAGGAGTAGCGATCTCATTCATTTCTAATGCAGCATGAACACTGGAAGCCTCTTGGGGACCTTCCAGGTCAGAATGTACAGCTTTGGAACAAGACATGGAAGCCAACACTACAGAACAAGAAGCCACTGAGAGAAACATGACCTAATTTGCTCCGCCACGAGAACTACCTGACCACAGCGTACAGGCACCTGTAGGGGAAGACATTTGTCACCAAAGGATGGCACGGTAAGATCTATTAAAAATCTACTCTTAACTGAATGCATTCCTAATAAAATCAAAGCCAGGCAAACAGAAGCTAGGCTATTTCAGAAACAAAAAGAACGCCGTATGAAAAGAGCACTTTCTTCTCTCTTCCCCTAAGAACAGTAAAAGGCAAGTTAAAGAGGCACGACAGTGAAGGAACACAGAGGAGCGTCGCTGCCACGTACCAGATTTTGCAGGCACGGAGTCACTGGCCGCCTTGACGGCCTTCAGAAGGACATGCTGATTCGACGACACGGGCATGCCTGCTCTGCATTGCTGCTGCTGTTGCTTTTGCTGCTGCTGTTTCAAGGCCTGGGGAAGAGGACAGAAGAACATGAGCAAAGGGCAAGTCAAAATATTCTTAGAAATTATTAGCACACAGTACAAACCCCTTGTTTCACAGTCAGTAAAGTCAGCTACAGACGGTTGGGTTCTGATTCCAGCTACGCCAAAAGTTCAAAACGACTTCTGAAACATGTTTGCACGGGGCACCGATACTGTTTAAATCCACTACTGAAAGCAGACGCATTTCCTACCTTTGCATCTAAAGCAAAAAGTCAGTGGTTGCAGAACATCTAAAGTTGTGGTGTTTCAAGAAAAACAATCTCTAGAGAACGCAAAGAGAAAGGATTCCAAATCTGGAGTTGGTTCAAGAAGCAATTATCCAAATAACTTCAAAGTAAAAGTACCATAATGTAATCCGTTTCTGTCTCCTGAAGAAGCAAGCAGCAACTTACTGAAACCTTCAGCAGAGACGCTACCCATTAGGAAAGATTCTTTTTTAATTAGGACAGTAACAAAGATTAAGACACTAAAGTGAAAAAAATAAAATCCTTTGTTTCAGAAAAGACTGTTAAGGCAACCATGACACAGCCTAGAAGGCAGAAAGGACTACGAGAAGGAAGGAAGAAGGCAATTTGGTGAAACTGCAGCAGTTGCCCAAACCAAAGTGTCTGTTTGCAAAAAATGAAATCCAAACCCAAATAAACTTAACAGCAGAGTAAATTACGACAGATCAAGCATACCGCGGAATTTCGAAATAGGAAGTAACGGGAAATATTATGCTGCATATATACAAATGAGCGGGACTGTTAACTAGAGATCACCACCATCTTAAATTAAATAACACCACCACCACAGTCAGAACTGGGAGAGCGGTTAAAAATATGCGGGAACCTGCAGAATCTGCCACATGAGGAAAACAGAAGACAGGCTGACTTGCAGTTTGTAAAGACACAATGAGGGAGACTGACAACAAAAGGATACAGATAATGGACAGACACGTTAGATTCCTATTTTCCAATTTATTAAATCGTTCCTATTCAGCCACTTGTACCACAGGTTAAAAAAAACAGTCAGCCAAACTGAAACACAGCAAAACTGAGAATCAGTAAGAGGAAGTATTCTCTGCAACGCGCAATTAACCTCCTGTTATTGAGGTCAAAAGCTTTCAAAAAAAAAGAAAGATAAAAAGAGAGACCTGACATTCATGTGAGTAACAAAAATCCATAAACAAGTTCAAGAAAGCTTTGACAAATTCTTCTTTGAAGATGAACCGCAGGCAACAGTGAACGTCGCGAAAGGACTAGACTACGAAGACCACTGGGACGCTCAGGGGGTTGTGTGAATCCCGTACTTCCATTACGCAAATCCCTTCAAACACTGCAGGGTTGGTATATTCAGTTCACCTAGTCTGTGTGCCATTTAATTGCTGCATTTTTCTTGGCTTAGGTAAAACAATTCTGCTTTTGTTCACTGTGCCACCTCAGTTCTTGGTCACGCAGCGCCCGAGCTGTCCACGCAAATGGTGGCTGAGGCATGTGTGGGAAGAGGAGGAAACAGTTATTCATTAGATACATCTTTTTAAATTCTGTGTCAGCTTTGCACTTATGTTCTCTGTTATAAACATTTGGGGGTTTCTTTAATAAATCATAGAATCACAGAATCATTCAGGTTGGAAAAGACCTTTACGATCATCAAGTCCAACCGTTAACCTAACACTGCCATTCCCACTAAACCATGTCTCTAAATTTATATTGAGTCTTGTCATAATCACAGAATAATACTGGTGGGAAAGGACCTCGGGAGGTCTCCAGTCTGATTTCCAGCTCAGAGCAGGGGCAGCTTGGCCTCCGCTAGGTCATGGAGGGCTCTGGCCAGTCGGGACCTGAAAACCTCCAAGGATGGAGGAGGCACAACCTCTCTGGGTGCTCCATGCTGGACTGACTGTCCTCACACGAGAAAGTTTTTCCTTACGTCCCATTTTCCCTTACACCATTCAACTTAAGTCCACCATTGCTCACCATCCCGCTTCCTTCACCTTTTTTATGACGAGCCTGGCTCTGTCTTCTCAATGACCTCCTTGTAACTACTGGGTGGCAGGCAGGAAGGGGAGAGGCCCAGCTCTCCATAACACCCCAGCCCAGGCCCAGCTCCCCTCAGCAACTCCTTTACCAGATCCAGCCCCCCCATAACACCCCAGCCCAAGCACAGCTCCCCATAATACCCCAGCCCAGCAGAGATCCCCCATAATAACCCACACCAGGCCCAACTCCCCCAGCCCAGCCCCAGCTCCCCATAACACCCCAGCCCAGCCCCAGCTCCCCATAACACCCCAGCCCAGCCCCAGCTCCCCATGACACCCCAGCCCAGCCCCAGCTCCCCATGACACCCCAGCCCAGCCCCAGCTCCCCATAACACCCCAGCCCAGCCCCAGCTCCCCATGACACCCCAGCCCAGCCCCAGCTCCCCATGACACCCCAGCCCAGGCCCAGCTCAGGCCCAGCTCCCCTCAGCAACTCCCTTACCAGATCCAGCCCCCCCATAACACCCCAGCCCAGACCCAGTTCCCCATGAGATCCCAGCCCAGCCCCAGTTCCCCCATGACACCCCAGCCCAGGCCCAGTTCCCCATAACACCCCAGCCCAGCCCCAGTTCCCCATGCCACCCCATACCAGGCCCAGCTCCTCCCCACCAGGCCCAGCTCCCCATGACACCCCAGCCCAGGCCCAGCTCAGGCCCAGCTCCCCTCAGCAACTCCCTTAC